>VYXH01011498.1:1040567-1060009 GCA_013397275.1 Burhinus bistriatus | reverse complement strand
GAAGCCGACGGGAGGGCGGGGGGGGCGGGGAGGGAGGCGAATGGGCCAGGCAGCGGGCACCCCCGTGGCCTGACGGCGTCGCCCCGCGGGAGAGAGAGAGGGAGGGAGGGAGGCGGGAGGGTTGTGTGTGGCGCTGCCGGGGGCAGCGGCAGGCGGCCGGTTTGCTCTCCCGCGCTCCCCGTGCTCGTCCTCCAGCCTGTCACGACGGGAGGAGGGTTTAAAAAACAACAACAACAAAAAACCCCCAAAAACCCAACAACCCAGGAAAAAAAAAAAGAAAAGCTGACAAGACCCACACTGGTATGGGCGAGAATCGGGGGCGAGGGGAAGGAAAAGGTCTTTTTACCACTTTAGCATCTTTTGGGGGAGAAGTGGGAAAATGTGCTGTTTGCGTAACTAACTTGTTAAAACAGTCTCTCTAGTTGTGTTGACTAGCTGAGCTTACAGTGTTGGCATGGCCGGTTTATTTCTTGATAATGCTTTGCTGAAAGGGTGGAGGGCTGCTTATTCTTTAAAAGGCTGAGTTTCTGTTTGAGCAAATTTGTCAATAACATATCTATGTAGAAATCCTCTTTTGACAAGTTATTTTGTAAAAGTCATTTCAGGAATTAAAACCCTCATGATTTGTGTAGTCACGTTAATGGTCTATCCGTAATGTTTAGAGCTTTTATGTGTAGTTACTAACTTGCTGTATGAAATTTCTTTCAGCATTTTTGAAGCCTAGTCGAGATTTTTACAGAAAACTAATGCTGCAGAGTTTGAACAGATTTACAGAGGCTGTTCTTAATTGACGCTTAAGGTATTTGTTTTCTTTTGACAGTATTTGTTGATGACAGAAAGGCCTTCATCGTAAAAGCTGATAGCAAGATATGGCTCACTTTCCTTCTGGGTAAGTAGAAGGAATGTGTCGGGGGAAAATACTGTTCTTTTCACCTTTCTTTCTCTGGAGTTGTAAACTGTATCAAAGTATATTTGGAAATATAACTGGGAAGAACAAAAAAGCATTGCTAATGTTGAAAAGGGACAGTAAATAACTTTCTACCAGGTAACTTTTGTAAAGCTGTTACTGTAGCAGTTGATGGGGTATCAGAACATTTGTAGGAAAATAATTGTCCAGATATTTATGGATCTCTCCTATCCAGTCGTTAATTTCTAGGGGAGGGGGGGCGGGAAAGCAACTCTTATTAAGTAATGTGGTCAAAACAGCTTGTTTTGTAAGGATTACGTGTGCAAGAACATACAACTCTAGAGGGATGTAAATTCAGATGTTATTATCTGTGGGAATATTTTGGAGTAAATAATAAAATGGCTAATGGCCCAAGTCTTGGAAAAAACACCTAAAGTATTTGCAAAATTAAATAAGAAACGCATTCCTAAAGTTAACAAATGTTAAATAATAGCATATTTGTCAGATGCTCAATTGGGTATACTCTTAAAAGTGTTATATTAAAAGACTGTCAGGGTGTTCCACAGATGCTGCTACTGTTTAT
The DNA here is from genome assembly GCA_013397275.1 of Burhinus bistriatus. Classification (NCBI taxonomy): domain Eukaryota; kingdom Metazoa; phylum Chordata; class Aves; order Charadriiformes; family Burhinidae; genus Burhinus; species Burhinus bistriatus. Next base: position 1,058,519 of record VYXH01011498.1, on the reverse strand, counting down.
CACACCACCAGTAGTCCTTGTTGCCAAAGGGAGTTTCTTCAGTTTGATGAATTACATTGCAAAGTAGTAGCAGGGAAACAACCTTTAGCTTGCAAACTAATTGATGAATAAACTGTTCCTGAATTGCTTTCCTTACCTCTGTTTATTCAGCGTTTCCTAGACTAGTAGTTACTTAAATGACATAGAAATGTTAAATTGATGGTCAAAATTGAAGAATGCTTTCATTTGATTGAAATTTGAGAGCAGATTAGGTAGAGAGCTTTATATTTTCTGGAGTCTAAATTTGGCTGTGAAACCCAGATAACCAATTAAATACTTCAGGGAACTGTTTATATTTTTAATAGGAGTAAAACCTTAATAGCAAAGTATGTAATAGCATACAGTATTTGCAGTGGCAAAGAACATGCATATATTAAATAAGAAATAGTGTTTTTTGTTTAGTTTTGGTGGTATTTGAGTTTTTGTTGTTACTTCAGCTTTAAGGTCCAGATTTTAAAAACAGAGGCTCCCACAGCTGGAGCTAGTTTTGTTATAGGGTGTGGGGGTTTTTTCTCTTAAGAATTATCCCCAATTTATGTGCAACAATAAAGTTGTCAGATTTTCAAGGATGTTCTTATACGACACTTTGCCCAATTATTTTTTTTTTTTAAATTACCATTGCATTGAAGACATTCGATGTCAATTCTTGAAGACATCCTTTCTAGATTGCACAATCTTACAGTGAAATGTCTTGACTAAGCTGCAGAATCAGTCAATGCTTGCATGTTCCTCATTGTTTCCAGTTCTACTGTATTCCTACCTAGTCACTTTGAGGATACTTGCAAACTATTAGTCAGTTTCTAGTACGTTTCACATCCTGTTGCATTACAGTATCTCAGCATTTGTTGTTCTCTTGGTAAATGAGTTCTATATATTATGGCTTTATTCTGCAGTATTTAATTTCCAGAATTAGAATGCTTTTTATATGCCATTCCTATTGCTTTTCTTGGAACAGAACACAGGCAAAAATAGGAAATCTGTAGAATAAACTATCAGATTTTATGTAATAGCCCTAGTCTGCAAAAATCTGATCATATGCTTTGCTTTTGGGGATTCTCAGATTGGGTGAGAAAATGGCATCTGCAAGTTCGAGTACGTGGTAGCTGTATAAGTCTTTGTAGCATTAGGACTCTAGTATTCCTCTCCTGTCCTCTCCCCCATTCCCTACCCAGTAATGACATTAATGGGATCAAAGGAAGGTAATTTAAGAGAGCCAATCTGCATGTTTTCCATCAGAAACTAGCTTAATGTAAGTCTGGATGCAGTCTGTTGAAAAATGTCGATTTGGACTCATAACTATGAGTCTGTGAATTAAGCGCATTGTCTCGTGAAATGTGAGTAATTACTTGAATTGCTGTGTGATTATAAAAGGTCTTTGTTTTATACTTGTAATAGAGTGATATTGTGAAGTTTCATAAAAATGTGTATGAAATTCTCCAAAATAACGGTGAATGTATTTACACTTAATGCATTGACTGTAAATAAAACATTTACTGAAGGGAAGAATCAGATTTAAATATATTGTTTTCTCTGTGAAATAAGTGGTATGTTTGAATCTGAAATGTAATTTCCATATTAATAGATAAATTACTTGCAACAATAAAATACTGCATATTTGGCTTATTTGGAACCACATAAATGTGAGATCGTGAACAGTACTGGTAGCTAGTGTGCATTTACTTTGACTTTACTGTATATTCTTACCTAACGTGTAATCTGTCTTAAAATTGATATTTTTTTTTTTATAGTTAGGGGTGTGTGTGCATGTAAATGTATTTCAGCATGTAGTCTTGTTGGGAATCTGAGAAATGTTGCTGAGAAATGAAATAACGGCTTGTGCAAATGTGAGACTCAATAAGTAGTAACTAAGAAAAGTATGAACTGCTCTGCTTCTTTCCATACAATTACTGCAAAACGTGTTTGTTTATGGAATATGGTTTGCTGTGTTGTTGATATAGCTAATGTTCTTACCTGGAATTCCATATCATATCCAGATCTGCTTTTCTGAAAAAGGAATTTGCAGCTCTCTATGAGAAATAATGTAAATGTCCTTGGTACAGAAAAACCCTCTAGCGCCTGAGACTTTCCTAAGACATTAAATTCCACTTGATGTGAACTATACTGAACAATCCTTCAGTGAATTTTTTTTTCTAGAGAGTATATGTAAAAATGGAAAGTTTTAAATGAAAGCTTGTGGTATTCATTTTCTAACTGAAACCCAGGCTTCTCTATGAGAAAACTACTTCAGTGACTGAAATGGAGCTGAAAAACTCTTAAGGAAGTTTCAGTGTGGTATTGTACAACCTGAACTATTATGTGAAGTATGTAACTTGAGGTAAATGTTAAATTGTACAGGCAGGTAGTTTAGAAATTCTTTTTCCCCTTTGGTAATTTTTGTCTTTTTTTTTTTTTCCTGTCTTACCCAGTTTCACCTCACACACCACCATATACAAAACTTTAATATTAAAATTGAGGTTCATAAATGTAGTTTGTTGTGTTACGACCTGTGGCGACAATGATAACAAGTACTGCCAGCAGCAACATTGTGGTGACAATGATAATAAGTACTGCCAGCAGCAGCAGTACTTCCAGGCCCTGTATTGGAGGAACATGTGATTTGGGAATATATAGTAGGGCATGAAGTGTTCATTCAGTCTACTTCTCTTCCACATAAATTTAGTGGTTTTTCTTTCTCTTGTCTCTTCTTCTTTCCAGAAACTGACCACCATACACATGTAACATGCGGACGGAACACATGCGCATTCACTAACCCTCTGACTATATTCTACATCAGTGTGCAGGCATTTGATGTGTGTTTTACCTATGTGCAAGCAACTCGACCCATTCCGTGTTGCCGTAGAGGCGAGGGGCATGCCCAGTGCCTGCAGGCTGTCGGGAGGTGTGTGCAGATCAGCACCCTGGAGAGGGACACGGTGCTCAGCACCTTTCTGGTTCCAGCTGGCGGGGTGGTTGTCCTCTCCACTTTGCCTCTGCTCCGTATAGCGTATGTGAATAAGAGGGCTCTACATTAACCACGGCAGAGAGCCACTGTGTGCCTAGAGGGCAACCAAGACACCTTCGGTCTAGAAGGAACACCGTGGTCCCTCTAAAGGCCTACCCTTTATCCTTTGCTCGTGCTGGCTTTGCTTCCATGGTGAGCTCTGGATATGTTGTGAATGCTGCCCAAGCGAAATGGAGTGGCTGTTGCTCTCTGTTGATCTTGTCATGCTCAAGAAGTCAGAGACCTAGACTGGTTACCCACCTCTTTATCATCATTTATCTTTTCCCTTTGTCTCTCAGATTATCTCCCTTATTCTGTACCTACGTGGCAACAGTGCAGATAGTCTCCGAATGGACAAATGGAATGTTATTACATGTGGAGTCTACCTTTTTTAGCAATTATAGTCTCAATTAGATTTGTGTGGGTTGTCATGGTCTGTTTGGATGCCTGAAATTTACAGGACAATGTACTCTGTAAATTAAACTTTATTTTATGAGCTCATTAGGAAAGAAAACAAACAAACATGGCAAACGAGGGCTCAGTCCACTTTGGACAGATTAGTCTAACATGGGAATTCACTAATTCATCACTTAAGGCATGAGATTTCTAACTCTCAAGTTCTCTAATTCATCAATTCATAACTTGTAACTCCTAGCTTGCGCACCTATGAGGAAAACAGTTACCTGGCTGATGGTGAGAGTGTTCATGCTTCCTCTTCCATCATGGTGCAGGTGACCCCAGTATCACACTGGGAAGCATGAAAGCCTTAGCAGTCCAACTGCTGCTGGATCTGCTTCAAAAACTTTTTGGGGAAGCTGATGTATTTATACCTTCCAGCTTGGAAGTTTGGTCTACAACATTTCCATGAGTTAGCAGATTCTGAAGAAACTGCCAGACAATCAATATGCGAGGATTATGGCTGCAGGAGACAGCAAGCTGCAGGTGATAATGGCTGCATAATGACCTTTAGCTCTTTCTGGCCATTGGGTCCTGCCTATGTGTTTCCCTTATGTTGACCTAACAGCACTGCTCCTAGCAGATATCTGGCCTTAGCATGAGCTGTGTGTTAACCAAATCTGAGCAGGAGTTGAGTGAACAGGCATTTCAAAGATGTTAAAAATATTTATGCTTATTAAAAAAAAAAATGCTTATACCTAATTTTTCTTATTGGTAGCTGAAATGGGTGCATTGGATTCTGATGGATCAACTTGAGTGATGCAGGATATAGGTGGGAATATTGCTTATTGCTGAATACCATCAGCATAATTTCAGGTTTTCAAGGAGTTGGCCATGAAAGTTAATTCAGGTGTTCCTATTCTTCTGTTCCTCTGGAGGCTGAGTACCTTCTGTGCACCTCTGAAGTAGTACTGTAATGAGTTTAATGAACATGATTTCATGTTCAATTATTTAAATATTTGAGTAACTTGACACCTTTTGTTTCCTTTACAGCTGCTTTTGCAGGAGTCCTACATTGGTAAGGTTGAATTTATTGCTTGAGAGTAATACGGTATTTTAAAATAATAAAAATATCATTTTGACTTAGATTTGGACAAACTATTGCGATAATTTATATTTAGATCTTTCCTCTCAAAACTAAATTGTTGTCTGTAAGATGAATAATGCTGTTCTTGGGAAGCTGACGTGAAAGGTTTCTTAAACCTGTTCAGCAAGGAGTGAAGCCTCCTTTCCAGGTGGAAAATTGTTGTTTAGCTGTACAAATTCAGGTGCATTTCCACTAACAGACCTTTTTACTCAGTGCATTTTGGAAGTCCAGGTAAATCCTTTCAGCTTTCTCCTGTGTTCTGCTTATTTAGATTCTGCTTTAATTTCTTAGTTTTACATCATTTTTCCTCTAACCTTTTCAGAGAAGTCTGGCCAATGTTTTCTTTGTGTACAGAAGAATGGCCTTTCAACTACTTTTTGTCGACGTAATCCTTGTGTTTCATGTTCCGTCCTAATCCTCACATTTCTTTTTTGTAGTATAGACTTGAAATAGAACGGCTTCTGTAGTGATTTTCACCAGCTGCTTTTGCAGAGATAAAAAGTAACAGCTTTTGCCACTCTGTTTTTGTTTCCTAGCTCAAAAAGAACTATTGATTTTTAGTAGTTTGTTTCTTGCAAATTCCTGTTCAAAAGCAGAGTCATGTGCACTGCTCTGTTTCTTTTTCCATCCTTTCTGGAGATGAAGCTCTTCTTGGACATTGCAAGTTTTGCCTCCAAAATTATTTGCATTTTTCCTGGCTTCCTCCCCCCAGCCCCATAGTTGTACCTTTATTTAAATATACTTTTAATGGTAAGCGCATCTATATATAATGGCAGATAACTGCATTAAAGTACAAGTGGTGAAAGATTTTTGTGGAAAAAACATACGCTACTTGTATGTACACCATAATTTTCACCAGTTTTTAATCTGTGATTCATTTCATTTGTCAGATATTTAATTTTATTTCTGATATGTAGACTTGATAGCTTTAATAGCATTAAACTTTTGATCCTTAAGTGTCTGCACTTAAGTTAAAATATGTTAGAGTATTATAACTAATTCCATAATAGAAGTTAATAAATGCTGTATGGGTTCATATTTTTTCCATGTAAAATAATCTGAATAGAGGAGAATGTTGGTATAAATATGAATAAATTGAAATAGCAGTTTGTAAGTAAACTTTGGGTCTTCATTGAATGTTTTGCCAGCTGTTCCTTGGTATATATGATTCAGTACAGGTTTGAAAACTCTTTATTCAGTTTTAATTATTATTTTTTAACAGGTGTCACATAACAACTCTTTTTGAAAATGACCGTCATTTTTCTCACCTGTCAACACTAGAAAGAGAAATGGCTTTTCGCACGGAAATGGTTAGATTATGTTTCAATAAAAATTCAGTGATTGGAAAACTTTTGTCTGTAATCTTGTGGTCGTGGGCTTTCCAGAATTTCTTAATCCCTTCTGCATAAGCAAATATCTTGGTATCTTGCAACTATCATGCATTACACTTTACATGCAGAGCATTTATGTGTCTTGCAGCTGATTGCTCTGAATGTATCTCTTCACAGTTCACTTAAAATTTAATTTTAAAGTATAATTCTAGATGACCTACAATACAAAACTACAAGTACTTTGTAGCTTACTTCCAATTATAGTCTTGCTATGCAGCTTTTTTTAAAATATTTTTTTTAATTAATAAATGTTTGCGTATGTATACACCTATTGGCTGCTTTTATTTTGAGAATTGTGAAGTACTACGTTAGTGCATAGTTATCAGCCCAAATGAGAGATTTCCAGATGTGCTATGAAACAAGGTGGGAGGAAATGCACATTGCTTGTTTCAGTGGTACTAATAGAAGAGATTTGAAAAACTGGGTAGTCATCTTGAATCATTTTGTCCTGTTTGTTATATTACAAAATTTGATTTAAAAACGAAGCTTGTATATAGCAGTTCATGAAGCAGAAGTGACCTCTTTAATCGTAAATAATGATTCTGCTCTCCTGTAGGGTCTTTATTATTCCTACTTCAAGATCATTATTGAGGCACCATCGTTTTGGAATGGAGTATGGGCAATTATGAATGACAGAATAACTGAATATCCTTTAGTGATTAACACCTTACAAAGGTTCAATCTTTACCCAGAGGTGAGCTATGTTTTAAAAATAATACCTTCTGATAAATCTTTGATTTCTTTAGATTTCGCTACAAATTTCTAAGAAATGTTACTCTGGAAAATGTGGTTGTAAAGATATAGTGACTAATTAAGTGTTGCTTAAATAATTCCAGATTTAAAATGAGAAAGTTACTTCATATATCTGTTCTCAGACTTCAAGTATGTCCAATCAAATGTGAATGCTTTCTGGATCTTAGTATTTCGTGCCCTCAAGTTGCAATCAAATTTTATACTTCTTGTCCTTTTTTGTTCTTTTCACTGAAAGCAAGTAAGTTGCTAACATTGTGTACTCCAGGAAATATGACATATGAAGTATCAATAGTATGTGACAATAATGCCTGCAGTGATACAGGTACTGAGAGGTTATTTGGGTTTGCATTTTGTGTAGGACAATGAACTAACACATCACAGTTCACTGTGGTCCTAAAATCCATGAAGGGTAATAGTTTACTTAATATGTTGCAGAAGAAATTCCTCTGTAGAAGACTGACTGCTGTTATTTTGTACGTACTTGATGTTAGACTTGTTACCTGGTTAGACTATGTTCCTACTCTGATTTTTTTGTTACTAAAAAGAACATGCCTTTAAGTACCAAAATATTTGGTTTTCTCTCTCTTATGGTTTTGCCGGTGTGTCTCAAACATTTTGCAAAGGGAAAACTGCTTTGGTTAATGTACGTTTCTGTGACTCCGTGTGTTAGCAACAGCTTATTTTTTGAGAACCAAGGACTAATAATGGCTGTAATTGTTGGGTACTAGAATTTATACTCATTGTTCTGCTCTGTCGGAGCGGAGCTGCTTTCAGGAACTGTATGTGTAAGAGTTCTCAGCACACATGTATTTATACAACTTGCATGTAGTGGTTTCATTTGCTTCTTAGTTCCTTGCTCTGGAAGAACTAAATGCTATAGATCAGTGCTTTTTGTTACACTCTCCCTGGTTTTGGGTTTGTTTGGGTTTTATTTGAATACTATAAAATTATTTTCTTTAGCTGAGAAAGGGTTTATTTACTTCAGCTATAGTCTAACTTGCAGAAATCAAAGGTAACTGGTCAAATGAACTTGTTCTTAGAGAATCATCAGTATCACCATGAAAGATGACTAAGTAAATTGGATGATGAAATCAAAACAAGAGCAATCAGATATAGTGGCTGACATTCTGTAAGAACGTTAGATAGATTACTGTGCAAAATGTGTAGGCTTGTCTGTTCATTCAGAGTTTTCTAGGATCATACGGGCTCATAGAACTTGGTGATAAGGTATGCATTCATCTTTTCTGTGCCTGTGTGGGTACGCAAAGCAGGCAAATCGTTTCCTCTGCTCCTTTCAGTCATTTACTGCTTGATGTCCAGCCTTTCTGTAAATAGTTTTGGTTTGGGTTTTTTTTAAAAGTGTATTTCTTGAGTACTCTTGCTTGGCATAGGTAGATGTTCTCCAAATTTATCTAATGTTACTTTCGATTATAATGGGGCTGGGTGGTGGGAAGATGCTTGTGGATTTATTTGTTGGCAGTGAATTTTTTCCTTCTGATACTCAGTATCCAGTCATGTTTTCTGAAAGTGTTTAATTTCCTTTTGATATTTTAGGATCTTTCCAGCTCTTTCAGCCCAATAGTAGCATTAAGGCTGAATTTTAATGAAATGTTTGTTTGTTTAGCGGATTTAAAAATTAATTGCATCAAAATTAAAGTTGAAATCCAGTTACTAAACAGGATGTTAAATCCATTAAGAAAAGTAGAACAATTCACTTGCATGTATAGCCATGAAAACTTCAAAAGAAGGAAAAAAAAAAAGGTAAAGTGAGTCCATAGTAATCACTACATCTTCTCTATCTAAATTATAAATACAAGCAGTAAAAAAAAAAATAATCTGTCAAAAGCAACAAGTCAGTCTTTGTAGTTATACAATATTATAGTCCCAATAAAGTCTTGAATTTCCAGGTATTTGCTGCGTAGTGAGGTTGTTCCAGTAGTTGTGGGGGTGTTTTTGTGTGTGATAACTGATGCAAAATGGCAGAGAGATACTGTGTTAAATTCTGTTGCGGCGAGATAATGTGTTAAGTTTACTCTTTGGCAGTTCATCATTACAGAACAGTTGATATTTCTGCGTGTGGCAGTGATGATGACAATTTGAGCTGGAGTGATGAGTGTTGCAAAGACCCTTGTAGTTGGCGTTAAAGTGCTTACTCAAAGGCAACTAGTAAAAGGGATTGACTTTTCTACGTGCTCTTTTACAGCAAAAGACTGGCTTGACCCCTAGAGATCTCCTGGGTCTGAGAGCCAGTCTTTTGTTTTCCAAGTTTTGCATTTACTGCCTCATCTGATACGGGAGACTAGAAATTCCAGAAATGCCATTGTGCTCTAACTGACCTAGCTATTTTGTACTACTGATTTGCTTCCATTTTTATGCCCATGTTAACTGTTATATGTAAAGTAGCTCTTGGCAAAAAATATTTCTATGTTTTGCATGAGGTGTGGTACCTTTTTAGGGAGTATTACGTGTGGTAACATCTGCAGCAGACACAAGCACTTGTGACATAAAAAGGTTAAGTTGATAAATTAATAAATTTTTTTTGTGCTGCATCGGTTCAGCAAGAGTGTTCTATGTGCTTAGGGTAATGTCAGCTTCAGGGCTGGTGATGCAGATGTGCTAGACAGATGTCTCTAAACTGCCGTATGCATTCTATTGGCAGTGTACAAACTGCATTCAGGTGGTAAGAGGAAAGATTTGGATTTGGTTCCCCAGTCCTGTTGTTGCCCATCTGGAGATGGGGCAAGTGTCTGGTTTATGTATGCACACATGCACAGTCAGAAGTACCAGGGCACAGATGTTCAGGAAGCCTTCAGGAATTCAGGATAGTGTAATTTGCAGGGCATGATATTGAGGCAGGGAGTCTTGGTCTAGAAAGATGTAGTTGTATTTTAAATATTTAAGATTTACATTGTGAGAATGTAAAGGCCACAGATGAAGTGAGTCATGATGATTGGAGCCTTGGTATTAAAAATTGATGAATTATAGCATCACAGAACAGTTGGGGTTGGGAGGGATGTCTGAAGATCATCTAGTCTCAACACTGTGCTCAAAGCAGGGTGAGGTAGACAGTAGGTTGCTCAGGGCCATCTCCAGTTTTGTTTTGAGCATCTCCACCTCTGGGCAACCTGTTCCAATATTTGACCACCCTCAAAGTAAAAAAGGTTTTTCTTATGTATAAGTGGAATTTTCTGTATTTCAGTTTGTGCCCTTCAGCTCATGTCTTGTCAATCAAAAAAAATCTGCCTCCGTCATCTTTACTCTATGTTCTTCTTGTCTTGGGTAGCCCAGAACTGGACTCAGCACTGGAAAAACAGTCTTAGCAGTGCTGGGTAGAGGGGAAGGATCACCTCTCTTGTCCTGGTGACATACAGCTGAGGATACATTTGGCTTTCTTTGCAACAAGGGTTTATTGCTGGCTCAAGTACAACTTGTCCACCAGGACTCACGGGTCCTTTTCTGCAAAACTGCTTTCTAGCTGGTCAGCTCTAGTCTGTACTGGTGCATGGTGTTGTTCCTTCCTTTGCATTTACCTTTTGAGAGATTCTTGTTGGCCCATTTCTCTAGCCTGTTGAGGTCCCTCTGAATGGCAACACAAGCATCACCCACTCCTTCTAATTTTGTATCATGTGCAAACTTGCTGAGAATGTCTTCTTGTACCATCATCTAGTCCTAATAAAATGCCAACAGAATTGGCACCAGATTAAATAAAAACATCCACAGCTGTCCCTTCATCTACCAAGACAGTCATCTCAGAAGGTTATGAAGTTGGGCAGACATGATTTCCCCTTTGTAAATCCATGCTGACCACTTCCAATCACTTTTTTGTCCTTAGTATGTTTGGAAGTGGTTTCCAGGAGGATTTACGCCATCACATCCTCAGGGATCAAAGTTTAATTCTCCATGTTTCCTTCTTGCCTTTCTTGAAGATAGAAGTGACATAACAAGTTTTATTAATTATATGGGGAAAGAAAAGAAGGAATCATCCTTTTTGTACATGTTTCCTGTGACACAGGGCTGAGACAACTAATATTGCAGTAGTGAAACATATTTTCAATCTTGGAACCCCTGGGTTTTAACTTTCAAAGTAGCTCAACTGGAATGGCCATATTAGTCATTTATGGACTCTAAAGTCAGTTAAAACCTGACAGAATAGATTAGTAATATTAACTAGTGACTTTGCTGTGATATGAGTCATCATTTTTTTGTAAGTGAAATACTGATGTTTTCCATGTCAGGTGTTGAGATTTAATTTGATTTTTGTTATAGGAACTTTACGACCTTTGCATGGAAAATGGAAATGCTGTCTTAAATTGCGTCTGGAAGCCCTTTCTAATGTATGCTTAAATTTAACCTATGAGAGTTTATCTGAGTAAAAACCCTAAAGATTTGGTGCATTAATATTCTTGTCAGGTGGAAAAAAAATTAACTTGCCCTAATGGATTTAATTCGGCAAACTGTCTTGTGTCAACAAAATCTGGGATTTTAATATCTGATAAACAAAAATAGTTAAATGGAGAACCTTTCAGACAATATTGAAATGTATAATTTTTTCAAATATTTGATGCATGAATTATTTATCTTCTAAAGCAGGCATAATTTTAGTCTATTAATGAACACTTGGTCTTTGATGCTTTCAGGGAAGTTATGGTCAAAAATGCTGAGTAGTTGAGATAAATTCCGAGTTTAAAAAAAATCCTGGGTGAGGACCAGTTGTCATGAGAGGTTACCTTGGGCATTGAGCTAATCTCGAAGTTCCTTTTCAGAAACTTCAAATCCTGTTTTCCACCTAGGTGGTCCTCGCCAGCTGGTACCGCATATATACTGCCTTTATGGATTTCCTTGGTGTACCAACAAAGACGTGTTGGACTGTAAACAGAGGAAAAGGGCTTAGTCCTGTTGAAAGCTGCGAGGGTGAGTTGTGTTTTATTCTAGTTCTTTCCTTGAAGCATATAATTGTAGCTTTACATATTTCAAAAGTAATAAATATTCCTGTGTCTTTACCACTGACTTGCTTTCATTTGGCTAAGCCTGTGTTTCTGGCAGGTTCACAACATAAGTGAGAAGCATGAAAAAGATACTTTAAGAACACCAGGGGTGAGAATGTGGGCTTTGCTTATTAGATAGCTCCTCCTACCTAGGTTGAATTCCTGTAGTGCACTTCAAAACTTCACAGTGTAGTCTGAGCCTTCATAAGGTTGGACTGTTATAAAGAATAAGATGTCCTAAATGTAATTGGAGGCCACTGTACATGTATCAAATTTTTGTAGCCTCTGTAGAATCCCCAATACATTCCAAGTTCCTACATTTCAAAACCTTACCCTCTGTATTTCCTCCTCTAACTACAACTTGAGGAGTAGAAAGGAAGGAGAAAAAGGTAACTACAAGGCTCCCTTTTGGAGAAATCTTGTGTAGTGATTCTGCTGGGAAGAATCCTCTTCCTCTGGTGACCTTATTCAGCATAAGAATTTCAATCTTGCGCGTTAATTTTGATACCAAAGCTTAGATGCTGCCACTTTTTGGGATGTTGGTTTTTTTCACATTTAAAGTGTTGGCTTGTCAAGTAAGTATTATGCAATAAAAATACCTTGCCGAGAAATGCTTTTGAGATGTTCTATAGTCCGTTAAAGCTGAATGATAGATGGTAGCTTGTGAAGTTGTTTCATTTTATCATTTAAAATGTCTTTGTGTGGTGACAAGTTAGCATTTTTCCTTTGCAGAAAGGCTGCAAGAACTTTCTTCAGAGCTTGAATGATTCACTTTCTCTAATTTTGTCAGAAGCAATAAACAGTGAATAAATGTATAACTTTTCATTCCTGTTTTTTTGTAAAAACAAAACCAAACCAACAAAAACACCGACTATTGAGTCTACCATGTTTGGTGAGCATATCATCATCTTACTTTTAGAGAACTGTCTTGCTGTGTTTTCAGCAGTAGTGAATAACCATTTCTGCATACAAAACTATGAAGTTTTGCTACCTTCTCTGTAATGAATAAGGCTTTTTATGCTGAACTGCTGAAATTATTAGAGCCAGGAGGGTTTAAAGAAATAATGGGAAAGAGAATAACAACAGAAGCATGAACGCAGAAATGTTTGTGAATGAGTAAACTGAAAGATTTGCATTATTGGAAAATCTCTTGGCTTTTAATGAAACAAAGAAAGCAAAGAGCATTGTGTGCGATATGTTTAAAGATGGATTTACTCCTGTAAGAGAGGGGAAGTGAGAGTACAGGGAGTACAAATCTGTTCTAAAAAGCTCTATGGAGTCAAAGCATAGTCTGTAGAGAATGTTTTTAGTGATGCTTATGCCTTCTATACATTGTAGGGTTTTCTTTATGGTTAATGCTTCCCTCTTGGCTTGTTTTGTTGTTGACTGCCACAACGCTGTGTCCGCCCCTCCTCTTTTTTCCTTTTTTTTTTTTTTTTCCCAGAAGTGTAGTCTTCTGATTGGATGTCCACAGTAATCTTGGTGACATTAACTTTTTGTTGTGTCTTTCTATACAATATATTAAGGGAGTGTGCTGTATTATACTGATTGTATGGTCGTTTATAAGCAATATGATCTTTCTTCTATGTTTGACAATGTGTTAACTGTTTGTTTGTTAGGATTGGGCGACCCTGCTTCCTTTTATGTTGCTGTGATTTTTCTTTTGAATGGATTAATGATGTCACTGTTCTTCATATATGGTACATACCTCAGGTAAGGCAGTTGAGACTGGGATATTTAGTTGTTACTAGCTGTCAGATTTTATAGTAAATTTGAAAAAGTGAATGCTAAAATAACTTTATGGGATATTTCTTATTTGTTTGTACAGTAGTAGTGCTTTTTATTACATACGCATTGTCACTAAAAAATTACTTGGACAGAGAAGCTTGTTGCTTAAAATAAATAACAACGCCAGAAAAAGTTGTGGGAAGTTTCAGTGAAGTGGTATCTCTTTGCTACCGCCAGGTTGTGGATAAAACTAAATACTGTGCATGTTTTTAAACAGCTTTTGACAGGTTTGTGCTCTTGAAATTATTAGTGTAACTCGTTTTTAAACAAAGTTTGAATGACAGTATACTTTTAACCAAGATTGGAGTTTCACAATGCTTTGCCTCAAATCATATTGGATTTCATTCAAATTTAATTTAACTAGGAAGGTGAAGTATTTTTTAAGATAATGCATTCTTTTGGAGATGTGTATACACTTCCCTTTTTCTATGAATTTCTGTTTTCAGTATCTGTCCTTAAATTTCAGGAACTGTCATCCACTTTCATATAAAACCAGACTCGCATTCAGCAGAAAAACAGAAGTGGAAATATTTTTCTGTTTACATCTATTTTCATTTGTCGGTGTTGCAAAAAAGCAAAAGGCTGTTACATTTTCCTCTGAGAGATGTGATTCCCCCCCCCTCCCCCCCATTCTCTGGCTTCACTGTCTTTTATTCTCTTCCTCCTCTTTCTGAAGCACGTGCTGATAGTTCCAATAAAGAATGGTGCAGGGCAGGAGGTGACAGTGGGGGTAAAGCATGTATGTTTGTATTCCTTAATATAAGAAATTAATGTCTCATGTTTTGAGGAAGTAGATAAATGAATATTCATATCATTAAGTTGTCATTTTTCTCTTAAAGGAGGTGTATGGAAACCCACATTTTATATATTAATGTTATTGAACAATCAGTAAGGTCTTGATTTCTCGGTACTTTCCTTAGACGTGGGCTGTGTTGAATATAAATAACTATCAAGTATTGACAGTAATACAGTTTTTAATATAAATGATCTGCAATGTAGGTAGTCAAAATGACCAGAATATAAATGCAGTTCTCTCAAGGTGTAAGCTACTAGCTATCTGTGGTTATGAAAAATAACAAGTTGACTATGAAGTTTCCTGCAGGTAGGATTTTGATCTTACTTATGTATTCTGAAGAATATTCATAGTTGGATACCAAATCTAAATGACTGCCTTGCCATTATGGCTGTTCCAAGGTTCCTTTTAGTCAAAGCAAGCTAGGATATTTAGGCTTTTCCATAAGGTATGTAAAATAAAAGAGCTGAATCTGGAGTAATGCAGTTCTACTACACTGAAGTAGATTTGGCATAAGTCTCCTTCATAAAGCTGATTTATTTCTGCTATGCATTTTGAAAGATTTTTTTCACAGCCTGACTCATTTGATGGTGGGAAACCATCCTCTAATATTTATTCTCTATCTTTTCATTCCTGAATTTGTTAGCAGTAATAATCTCAAGCTTACATAATTGTTTTTTCTAGGTTTTTTTGGTCTCTCTATACGTTCATAGAATCTGTAATCTTTTTATTTAAGCCTTTATTTGCTTTTAGTATCTTTGCAACTTTGACTAGTGATGGAAGGTGATAGGATAGTGGAAGGACACTTTTTTATCATTATTTTCCAAGCTAGCATGTGTTCTCACATCCGTGCTTGCTGTACTCTATAACGAGCTTGTTCAAAGGGTTAAGATAGCAGAAAGGTAGTTGCTTTTGTAGAACTAGTTTTTTGTTGTAGGATTAGTTTTTGCTGTTTAGCTATATTAACCAGTTTCCCCACAAGTTTAGAAGATTGCCATACATAGGATGTCCCTGCCCTAGCACTCTGTATGTGGTCTCTGGTTATGCAAATGCACTTGGGACTCTTCTTAGATAATGAAAGTTAGTGTCAAACTCTGGAGCATTCTCTGTTAAGATAAGTGAAGCACTATGGTGAGAACTCATGCCTTTTTTTAGGGTATTTTTATGGACAAAGGAATGGTATTTGGATGGTAAGTACTTTATGCAGTAGTAAGATTTTGCCTCCCCCCAACCTTCTCTGCCTCTCTATTCTTGTAGTCAAAGGACAGAATACTTAAGGTGATTCTCAAATACTGCATCTTGAGGAACTACCAGTAAATTTTCTGTATCTCCTTCTGACAGCACTTTTTCAGTATTGTGTTTCTTGCATGTTAATCAACAATGAATTACAGCATTTCCCCAGCTGACTTTAAGCTTCAGCTTATTGTACTGGGGGAGTCAAAAGACTAGTTCTTTCATTATTCCAGAGCTGACTCTCCCAGATAAAGTGTAACTGTTCAGATCATCTGCAGTGCTTTGAAAATTACTATTTATTTATTAAATTTAGATTATTCTGTATTAAACATCAGGGAAGTAGGTTCCAACTGTATCTGCCTGAGGGTAGGAAGGCTCTACAGAGGGATCTAGACAGGCTGGATCGATGGGCCGAGGCCAATTGTACGAGGTTCAACGAGGCCAAGTGTCAGGTCCTGCACTTGGGTCACAACAACCCCATGTAGCACTACAGGCTTGGGGAAGAGTGGCTGGAAAGCTTCCTGGCAGGAAAGGACCTGGGGGTGCTGGTCGACCGCTGGCTGAATATGAGCCAACAGTGTGCCCAGGTGGACAAGAAGACCAGTAGCATCCTGGCCTGTATCAGAAATAGTGTGGCAAGCAGGACTAGGGAGGTGATTGTGTCCCCCCTCTACTTTGCACTGGTGAGGCTGCAGCTTGAATGCTGTGTTCAGTTTTGGGCCTCTCACTGCAAGAAAGACATTGAGGTGCTGGAGCATGTTCAGAGAAGGGCAACGAAGCTGGCGAGGGGTCTAGAGCACAAGTCTTCTGAGGAGGGGCTGTGAGGGAACTGGGGTTGTTTAGCCTGGAGAAAAGGAGACTGAGGGGAGACCTAGTTGCCCTCTACAACTATCTGAAAAGGAGGTTGTAGTGAGGTTACTGTCAGTCTCTTCTCTCAAGTGACAAACAATAGGACAAGAGGAAATGGCCTCAAATTGTGTCAGGGGAGGTTTAGACTGGATATTAGGAAAAATTTCTTCACTGAAAGGGTTATCAAGCACTGGAGCAGGCTGCCCAGGGAAGTGGTTGAGTCACCGTCCCTGGAGGTATTTAAAGGATGTGTAGATGTAGTACATAGGGAAATGGTTTAGCGGTGGACTTGACAGTGCTAGGTTAACAGTTGGACTTGATTTTAAAGGTCTTTCCAGCCTAAACAGTTCTGTGATTCTATGAAGGACATACACTTCACCATTTGTAGTATGGTATGGGAGTTTCAGTGGAAAGAGTTATCCTTTATCTTTTATATTGGCATAGAAAGGCTTAACTACTGTATTTCTTACATGATAGCATTGCACTCTTAGAAGATAACCAGTCCAACTCAACACTATACATAACCATCTGTGAAATACTCTCTGTTCACTTCCTTTTCTGGAAAAGATACTAACAAGGTGCATTTCCCTATTCTGTTCTATAGATTTGCAGATCTTTTCTCATGTGGTAAAATAGAGATCCCTTACAGAGGCTGATAGCTCTAAAGTATTCATAATACAATTAAGACTTTTGTATCCTAGATTTATCACAATGTTAACCTTTAGCATAGACCTTGCATTTTGTTTCTCATTTTGGGTGGTTTTTTGCAAATTTTTAGGTTGCTTTGTTTCTAAGACTAACATTTTTTAATATTAAGCACGTTCTTTTAGTCATTTGGGTTTCAGTGTTGATGCTTTTAGAAGTTTGGAATGAAAGGTTGAGTTTTATGTACAAGAATGTACAATTCCTGGAGATTGTTTTAGCACTGAGTTGGTGTCTTTAATCCTCAGGTGTTGTACCCAGAACTCACTAATTCCTTTTGATTTGTATATTAGTGATGGGTGAAGGATCTGAGAGGATCTGAGGTTTGATTTTTTTAAAGAATCTTAACAGCTGGCTGATAGTTTTGTTTAGTAGCAAAAATGATATATTCTGTCATTCATAGTAGTAGTGCACTTGTGTGCACAAAAATGTTCTTTGCTTTATATCACAGGACGAGTAATTACAAATCTAGTCAAACAAATAGGAACTTTATCTCTTGCTCTTTTGAGATGGAATAAATCTAAGTAATATCTTTGGTTTTAGTGTTGACTCCATGGTGCTAATTATTCAACAGGTGAACTTGATTGGTTTAGAAAGGTATAAAAATCCTAAGTCAAGGGCTTAGAAAACTTTCTTATGTTAACATCACAGTATTTCACATAAGAATTAAATTGTATCTTACATTGACCATGTCATGAATTCATTTCTAAATCCATTTTTTGAACGTGCTTGATTTGATTACACTAACATAGTCTTAGATTCAGACCAAAATTTCCTGTTGGGTGATTGAGCATGCAAATTCTAAAGTTTTGTGCTCAACATCTTAGGGAAGAAATACTCTATTTATATTGCCTTGTGTGTAAAAAAAAAAAAAA
>VYXH01011498.1:954589-1040528 GCA_013397275.1 Burhinus bistriatus | reverse complement strand
AAAAAAAAAAAAAAAAAAGCTTGACACTTTTCAAGACTGAGCTCTGGCTACAGCAGACGAAGCACCAGAATAAGGATATAAGCCAAAGTCTGAGAGGAGTGGAATAACCATTTGCCAAGTTATTTTACGTTAAAATTGGTGTTCTGCAGAAAAGAGCTGATACACGAAGGGTGGTCTGCTCTGAAATAAACATTAGCTTACTAACTTGTATTTTAATATTTTAATTATTTTAATATTTTAATTAATTTTCAAACATCATTCCCTTGATGCTTGAAAGCGTTCCCCCTCCCCTCCAATAAACTTAGCTGTGCATAAGTGCTGTTTCACATTTTTTAAGCAGCATTGACTGTTATGAGATTTTGTTGTACCTATTTTTCCTGTTCTTTTCACAGTGGGAGCCGTCTAGGAGGCCTTGTTACCGTGATGTGTTTCTTTTTCAACCATGGAGAGGTAGGTCTCCCCCTCCAACCTCCTCCCCTCCTTATTTCATTAAATATAGTGATGTTGATTATCTATTAGGGGATGAATTTAAGGGTAATAAGACATTGTTGAAAGCAAAATCAGCTATCACTCAAAAATATTTAGCATAGTCCAATGTGTCACCTTAGGTGTTAAAAAAAGAATAATTCAGAAGGGAAATATATTGTAAAGTGGTCCTGAGATTGAAATCTTAGTAGCAGAATGACTTCAAGTTTCAAAACATCAAAATATTCTATTTTTGTACCCATTCCAGACATAACTGGGCTACATGTACCATATGAAAAGCTTCAGAAATTGGGGAGGTTTTCTTTAAATTGCTATGTATTTTACTGTAAATTCATGAATATACACACACACAAAACCAAAGAAACCTCTGTAGTACTGATATACTATAGCCAGGATACACAGACTTTAGAAATTGTATATGTATATAAAGGATTCCAATGCTATACTTCTTCAGTAAGCTTCATTACAGAAAAGAAAAAAAAAAACAAACACCAAAAAAAAAAAAAACAGAAAAACCAACCCGAAATCTGTCACTTAAAACATCTCCCTGTATCCCCAGCTAATGCTGTTCATGTCATTGTTTCATATTTTGGAAGAAAACTCATGGCTTTTATTCTTGTATCCTTGGGCAGTGTTTCTGGATTTTTTCATGTTCCTTTTATGTATATAAAGTAATATAAATACTTGTTTTATTTTACTTAAAATGCAGCTGTACTGTAAAGATTTTCTAGATGGAACTGCTACCTTATGATTTTGTTAAGGGTTAAAGTTATGTAATTGTTTAGTTTTCATATTTTACTAAGCTGAACTTGATAGGAAACTCTGAGTAGTAATAACATGTAGTCGCACATAACAGAATCAAAGATGCTTCTGTTCATAGTGAGCTTTGACAGTCTTCTTATAAAACAAAAATCTATGTGATAAAATAGCTATTTCATTTTTAAGTTGCATTTGAAATGTTTTTCTCTAAATACCCTCCGTGAAGAATTTTCATCCATGGATGTTAACTGCCTGGTCCAGACCAGGTAAATGTTTCAGAGTTTCTAAACTTTTTTGGTGCTGTAAGAGGGTAAATACAAAGTTTTGTGGGGGTTTCCATTCTTAATGGCATTCTGAAGTGAAGTGAATGTTTTATCCTTTGCTAGGAAATACTGATAGAATGCGCGCTGTTTTGCCAAGTCTGTGGTAAAGTGTAACTTCAGAAAGGAACAAGTTGAAAACTTCAAAGATAGTGGTAGCAATAACGAAAATAAGCATTTATTTCACTATGGCATAGGCAGTTCTCCTGTCTATAGGAGACTCCGTGGATCATCTGTCTCTATGGATGACTTGACTTTGAGGAAAAACTACAGATAATGTGTGTGTTTTGGAGAATGGCATGAAATTAGGTCTGCATAACTCTAGGCAGACGTAGCCTGTGCTTAGGTGGAGCTTAAGTAGGGTGAGCCCGATTCAGGCTCAGCTGTACAGGTTTCTGGAGAGCAATCGGACTTAGTTGCAAAGGTGGAAGAGTGCAGATCTTGGCTGTCTCTTTGCATTTGTACTGTACCTAATGAAATAACTCAGAGTTGTTTCATATTGTTGTGTATATAGAGTTACAGTAATACATGTAGTTACATGTATGTAGGTGGTCTAGCTTCACGGTGCATACTGTTGAATCACGTGCAAGGAGTGTGCATGCACACACGTGTGTATAAAAAAACCTGTTTTATTTAAAGCTTCGATATGCCTTTGATTCTGTGGAAGTCATCTTACGTGTGATTCAGCAGTACATACAGTGGAGCTAGGCCAGTTGCTAAAAATTTGCTTTCCTTTTCTGGAAGGATAGGACTGAGCTACATGAGTAAGCCTGATGTGCAAGTCTTGGTATCTCAGATCTAATGCTGTGTAAAAGTGGTTAGCCTTCTGGTGTTGAGCTGATGATCCCAAGGCAGGATGTTTTTGTTTGTGCTGTGCTTGTGCTACTGTGTTTTAATGATTTCAAGCTTAGACAGATCTGATGTATTTATACCTGCAGCAAAGTTAGTTTACAGCCTTGATAAATCATCCACAGATGATTGAGTTTAGTATTACATTCCAAACATAGAAAAACAGCATAGGCTACATTAGTCAATCCGCTTTTAAGGTAATGCTTTGTTTTTATGGTTGTATATGCTCCTCACTTCTTGCCTGTCTTTATCTCCTCAAGTATCAAAACATTTGGCAAATCAAATGTTGCTGTAGTCTGAAAAATAATAAAAAAGACTACACTGCTTTAGAATAATCATGATTGTATTTATTGCTAATAAAAGTAACTTTAACTAATCACGTCTGTGCAGTTAGCTGAAGACAACACATTAGTATATACACATTTATGAAAGGTTTATTTTAGTGGTAATCAGGGTGCAGCTTTTACAGAGAGTGCTTTTAGACAGCAAGGACTGTGTTTGATTAATGTGACTGGCTTCTGTATGTTGCATTTATTTTACACTCTTTCTACACATTTATTTTACACTATTAATTTAACATATTTTTGAAACAGCAAGAAAATAACCAAGGAATTGTATAATGTTGATTCTAGTGAATTCTTTGGTAAAACAGTATTTTGAAAAATGGTTTTATGATTATAGGAAGTGAAGGGGAAGGAACATCCTGGCATCAACATCCTATAAGCTTTTATAGATTCATTATGGTCCATGTGAAGATGAATTGCGTTTTTGCCCTGTAGTTCTAACGAACCTGCTTCTAATTTTTAGTGCAAATCTATTGATAGCCGTTTTGAACCCATTTGTTCGTATGTCAAAGTTGTTCTGTAAAGTTATAATTACTTTTTTGATGGTCATTACCATCTGCAAGCTGAATATAAACATTGGAGATGACAGTTATGGCTGAGCCATTTGCCATGAACCCCAAGAATTTAATGAAAAAGCATTTAACTTCATTGTATTATGCTTTGCTTTAGTAGAGTTAAAGAGCGAAGTATGTAAGTTAGTATAAGGTCTGTAAGAGGTTAATTTCATGTGTTCAATTTTACTGACCTGTTTTGGAGGGCAACTTCAGATTTTATACTTTCTGTGCTGTTGCTGGTAGAAATGTGAAATGTTTATAACCTAGAGAACTCTAGCATAATGAAGACTGTGTTGGTTATTCTTCAGATCCTCTCCCCACATACTTAGATAAAGTGTGGCAAGTCACTGCCTGAATTTGAGAATGGTTTTAGTTACCTGAATGAGTTGTTAATTTCAGCGGAAAGAGACAAGCAGCTGCTGTCATGGCTTTTTTATTGGATGTTCTCTATCTGCCACATTTAATTTTGGAAAAGCAGTGATCTATTTTAATTAAATAGTGCATCATAGACCTTGTCTGGAAGCCTTTTCCTTTTTTTCCTCCCCTTTTCTGCTTCCTCTGGCTTCTTTTTTTTTTTTTAAGTTTATGTGTAAAATCTCACGTAGCTTAGGTTTTGCTTTATTGAAGTATTTGTGGTCATTCATTTTGAAATACAAATGCATTGTTTTATGGAAATGTACCAGCAAATGTTACCACCTAACCCAGTTCTTATTTTTAGTGCACTCGTGTCATGTGGACTCCACCTCTTCGTGAAAGTTTCTCATACCCATTCCTTGTGCTTCAGATGTTGCTTTTGACCTATATTCTCAGGTACCTCTCGATTTATACTTAGCTCTTTACAATGTTTTAAAAAAATTGAATGTCACAGGACATTTATTTAAATACATTTACTTAAATATTTATTTAAATGCCTCTGTGTGCTGTAGCAATGATATCATTAACATAGAAACTTTCCTGTGGCTGTTACATTGCAGACGCTGCACCAGTAGAACTGCAGTCATATTACTCACTTATTAAAAGGAAAAACTTTGCAACTTGAAGACATGATTAAAATAAAAATCAGAGTTGTGTTGGCAAATACGTATTAAACTAAAAAATCAGAATTTTTGGTTGATGTCACTTCCTTCCCATGAGAAACACGCTGATACTCCATCAATTGGTTTTATCCCTCTTGGAGAGTGGTATGTTGGTTGCACTTAGAATAAGCCTGTGCTATGCAACAGAAGATGCTATAGGCACCCATAAGCTAGTACGTTCTTGCAGTTTTCTATGACTAATTAACTAGTCCAATTAACTAGTTCAATGATTTAGAGCAATATAATTATGTTAATGCAGGGATGCTCTTGAGTTCATTAGCCCTGCTTTTCAGTGTTTTTTTCTGGCTTGCAATGATTGTGTTACTGTCTTGCCTCTGTTTTGAAAAATAAGCATGATTGTTAATACTTGAGGGCTTTTCCGTCAACTCCATTGCATCAGATTTGCAGTGTGTTTATGATTTAGCTGAACTTTGTACTTGTAACCCCAGATTTTCCTTTATTAGGTCATACTGATTGGTAGTTATTGATGATTAAACCAAAAATATTTCGTGCTTATCACTAAGTTGTGGGTTTTAGGTGAGGAAAAGATACATGCTGTCTAGAAAAATATTTTGAGGAATAGTTTGTAGAGTCATTGCTAGATTTCATATTAGAAAGGCACCTGTTCATTTAATGCTAAATTGTGAGGTCAAATGAAAAATGAGGAAATTCCACTTTAAGTTAGGGTGATCAGAGCACATATATTCTGTGCCTATGATTATGACACTTCTTGATTAGGTAGACTCACTCCTGTTTTCCAAATCTTGGTACATAAAATAGTACTTGGGCTTGCCTACCAATGAGAAGTAGATATTTAATCTAAGCATTTCAGAGTGAGGTTCCAAAAGGGAATAAAACATCTTAACTTTCTGTTTCTCAGTTATAATTCCTGATTCAAGAGCAGCTCTGTTTTATGTATAGCAGTATTGCAATGAAATATAGGAACTATCTTTGAAGCAGAGACTAGAACTTAAATTCTCCATTATTTGTATCACTTGTATCACATTTGTATAACATATTATGTAATACATTAGACTCATGCTCAGCATGACTTCCAATAGAAGTTAATCTTGAGGCTTTGTAAAAGAAGCTGAAGAAAAATTTACAGGATTTGGTGATACTGCTGTAGTCTGTTGGGTTTGGGTTTTACAGCAGAATATTTATGGTGCCTTCATTTGTTGGAAGCCACTTAGTGAAATTTGAAACATGACACGTTTCTGAAGTGAACTTGAAGCTAACACAGAGTTAAATAAATAACACTTAGAGCAGGACTTAGAGAATGGGCTGTTTTCAGTTAAAGATGAGTTTCATGTATTTGTCATTGTGTCCTGCACTGAAACCTCACTCAGGATTCCTAGCAAAAAGTTGCAGAAAGTAAATATGGAAGAAACATGAGAGAGAGGAGTGAAATCACTTTCAAATGCGGACTGTTCTGAGAATAGTTGTGATCCCAGCTGAAGTGGAAATGGTTGTGACCTGACTGTAGAGTTGTTACAAGAAGGTGGACCCCCTCAAGTGACATAGGTTGGCCTGCTATATTACATGCTGCCAGGATAAGACTTGATTGGTAACGAGTGACTGATCAAATAGTTAAGAAATGTTAAGCATCAGAACTATTGATTTTGGAAACTGATGGAAAATGAATCTTAAATTTACTTGAGCAGTGTTATTTGTAGTTGATCAATATTGCTAGCTAACTTCCAAGGTATCTTTGTTTTTATTACATTCTCTATTGTACTTCTCAATAATGTGCAAACACCTGTGTAATTTTACTTACTGATGCCTATTCTGTCTCTCTTTCCCAAGGATTCCGAATATTAATACAGGAAGCTTGATTGCACTGTGTGTTTCTAATATCTTTTTCATGCTTCCCTGGCAGTTTGCTCAGTTTGTTCTTCTAACACAGGTAAGACCATATTCTTTGTCTTATCTCAGCAAATTGACTGGGTTTTTTATAGACAGCCATTGAATTCACAACTATACCAATCTAAAAAGATTCACACCATTTATCACATTAATATTTTTCTAGTCTTAAATTTAAAAGTTGACCATTTACACCACTCAGTGTTCTGTTTCCAGGACTAAAAAATTTACTTTTCTCTTAAAAACAGGCTCCGGCCTAAGATCAGTACGTTAGAACAAGTGCAGAACAAGAAAAAACTTTGTATATTGAAGTACAAAAATAAAAAAGGCATTGATCTTGCATCTCTTTAAGCTATTGTAGATTTTTAAATGGAGCAATGTTTGCATGGCATGTAATATCTGGCATGATTTTGCATGGTTTCCTATTTAATTTTGATGACCCTGTGAGTAGTGGCATAATTTTACTGTCTGAGAGTGTGGACAGTTGAGGTAACTTTAGCTAGTGTTGAAATATAGTAAATGCTAATGTGAGCAATAGGATACCGTCATACAGCATATTTTCTTAGTGTTTACATTGATTGAAATGTAGCCTGTTGATTGAAATCCATCTTTGTCTCCATACCTTTTCACTTGTCTGTCCTACTTGAAGCAGATGTTGCTTGGTTTGAGTTGCTAGTTTTGAACAATCAATATGTGCTGTGGTATGCAGATTTTCTAACTGCAGAAGAAGAAACCATTAAATTCTGTAAAATATTGTGAGAAACTCATTGCTGTAACCTGTGTAAGGTGCTGGGCCTGAAATTTGAAATTACAGGTTCAATTCATAATTTCATTAATTTCCCATGTGACTTTTAGCAAGCTGGCCAAATCAATGAATCTCATTTTCCTCAGCAGCAAATAATGGATGCTCCTATACTTTGCTGAAAAGTTAAGGTTAAATAAAGTTAATGAATGATTTTTTTGGCTTTGTTTTGTTTTAAAAATATAAGGGTGAAAGATGATGTGTCAGTGCTGTGTTTTGATGACTTGCATTTTTGTAAAGCTGAATACTTACTACTTAAATATTCAAATATGTTTGATAATTGTTATTCAGAGCACCACAACAGGTTTTTTGAAAGAAATCATTATGAAATGCCTAAGTATTTACTTAGCAAAAAAGTAGCAGTAAAAGTTAGTTTATGATTGTTTGAATAGTCACTTTTTTGTATGAATGTGTATTCTGCTAGAAAGAATACACCACTGCAAATTGTTTTAACTTATCTTTCACTTTTGATTCTAGATAGCTTCATTATTTGCTGTGTGTATTATGGGTTATATTGACTCCTGCAAATTACAGAAGATACTCTCTGCTCATATGGTAATACATTTTTTTTTTAAAAACTTAAGTCCCCTCAAACAGGTCAGAGCATCAAAAGAGGCCATTTGTCTGAAGTGTTTTCCTTAGTTGCAAGATGGTTGAAAAGATGTGAAAATAAGGGATGGAGAGGCCTGGATTTGAACATTTGATCTTAAGTATATTTCTATCACAGTGTCAGAAACTAGGATCCTTCTGGCACAGAGGAATTTTTGAACTCCAGAAAACCTATCAACCTAAAAGATTTGTAGAAATATTTGTCTCTACTTTCTGTCTCTACTCATTCCATGGACTTGAAGATAGTCTCAAACAACAGATTAGAAAACATACCAAGCAATAGAGCATGAGCAATAAAAAGTTGCAAAGGCAGCAATCATCTCATTCTGTAGGTTAGTAGAAACAAAAAAATGAGATGTCAGTAAGTCAAAACTTACTGTTAGTAAGTTTTTATCACTGAAGAAGAACCCCAACTGAAATCGGGATTTGAAGACTACTGTAGTGTTGACCCTGCAAAGATGTTGTGATTGAACTATTTGGGGAGATAGTTAGAAAGGAGGACAAAGAAAGTAAACTGTTAGTCTGAGGAAAAACTCTTTTTTTCAAAAATGATTGAGATTCAACAAAGGAAAGAGATGATTAAAAAAAGGCATTTAAGTTTCTGCGCAATATATCTGATTTTCATTTTTAAAGTTAAGATAACCAAGTTTTGCTACCAGTAATTTTGGTCTTTGAAGCAAGATTATAGTTTTAAATATATAGGAAGATGTAAACAACTTCTTTGAAGAAATGTGGTTGTCTTTAAAAATGTGTTTTTGCTAAAATGTGCTATGCAAACTCAGTGGGCTAAAGAGAATGTTTATCACAGGAAACAAGCTTTGAGCTAAATTGTGTTTCATATGTTTTCAAACATATTTTTAAATACTGTAAATGATAAATTAAAGGCAGTAGTAAGTTCTATGCAACTCATTTCTGATATAAACCTGGGACACCAAATGCTTTTTCCCAGTCAGACTTATTGGGAAAATTTGCAAATAAGCATCTTGGTTTAGTAATTTTTTGACAGAAGCAGGATGAAATACTTAAGCCTTTTGGCTTATATCAATAGCTGTATCAAAATTTTGGTGCCAAAGTGTCCTAAAAAGCCTATTTTCATGTAGGTAAACAATCATGTTATATTACAGAGAAAGCTTAACGAGGCTGGGTAAACTGCCAGTCTTTGGTTTGTGGTGTTTTCAATTTTTGGTGTCTCCCCCGACTTTTCTGTGGAAAATAAAAGTCTAACTACATGAGGTGGGGAGTATAAAAGTCTGCATATTTTACAGATAGCTACATTATTTTTCCTTATTCCTGTGTATAGAAGAAGGCAGAGATTGATCATTGATTTTGCTCTTCAAGTTAGAAAATGTAATTCAGCTTGCTTTCTATTAAAAAGAAAGCACAGTAGGAGACCAGGATGGCTGATAAAAGTTGTATTTCAGCCTTGACTTTCAGCCTCATGTAGTTAAGTGTGTAGGATCAAACAGTCAGAGTTCTGCTTCCTTGACTTTGGTGATGATTATATTCTAAATACATGCTTCTCAATTTGGAAGAAGGAAGACAACAAACATTTTATTCAACATTTTTATTTTTTTGTTCAGGATTCTGAAAGATAACAAAAACGATGGAGAAATAATACAACAATTTGAAAAAATGATTGTTAGGAATAACTTCAAAAGTGTAGCTGGTATATCACGTAAGATGAGTTAGTCCTATGATCAAGTCTTTTTGTCTACAAGTACTTTTAAAAATATAAATTAACGTAATGATCTACACTTGTCTACCTGTTGCCATTAATTCATATAATCAATGATTGATTATATAATCAATATAATCTTATAATCGGAGTTTTCAGAACAATTCTGTAAGATGAGCTTGCATTTGCTGTGAAGTAGATGTCTAAATTTAAAGCTGTTGATAGAAGGCAATTTCTACACTTTGGCAATTCTTTCCTTTTCTATTTTAAACTTAATTATTTTTATTTTCTTCTTTCAGGTATCTCTTGTAGTGTGTTTTATTCTGATGTTTGGTAATTCAATGTTATTGACATCATATTATGCTGCATCTTTAGTAGTTATCTGGGTAAGTTGCTTAAGAAAAAAATCATATGACATGCTGAGACTGTAATGCTGTACTGTTATGTATGTATTGATATAAAATGTGAAACTGCTGCATTACCAGATAGTTGAGAAATCTTTCACGTGACAAACAGAATTAGGCCTTAAAGATATTTGGAGAATGGGTAAATACTGATTTAAAAAATCATGTTTTTACACTAAGACTTCTTCATAAAAGAAATTCATTTAAGGCTCAGTTCTTTTGTTTTTATAGCTCTCTTCTTTTTATAAAAATGTGAGATTTGCCACGTATGTATTTTTGACCAGAATAATTGTGAAACAAGAACATGAGCAAGGAGGAGTTTGTTTTAAATGCTTCTTTATTGATTGTGAAACTGCAAATGAAGAACAAATGACTAAAACATATATAAAAATGGGTTTAGACTATTTGAACCTGCTCAGTCATACTGCCATGTTAGTGAAATTATTCACTGAAGACTCATCATCTCATTATTCACTATCTCAATTTTTCTTAAATAGGAAAAACAACCCCCAACCTCTTTCAGTTGCTCTTAAGGGAATTATGTACATCAGAAATAGGAGATAAGATTGTGTGAACAGATCTAGTTTAGTATACTGCAAATCATCTCCATTTCTGATTCTTTTTGCCTCTCCTAGAAGCTTGGGGTGAGCTCAGTGATTTTTTTTTTCCTTTTGTTTATATTTTGTCCATCAACAAAAAAAATCATAATCTTTCACGTATGCTAAGAATAAGATGCCTTGGCTACTGGTATTTGCTGTAGTATAGTTTGCTTCTTATAAACCCACTCTAGTTTCTTATAGCAGCTTTTGTAATTATGTAGTAAGTACAGGTACATTGAATTTCTTGGCTACTTTCTGCTTTGGAAAAAAATATTTATTGTTTGTCTGTTATTTGGGTGCTTATAGTGGCCTCAGTCTTAGTGTCACATATGGACTGGGTTTCTGAAAGCTTGTAAGTTAATTCTCAATTTTTCTTAATTACTTTGTTCATCAAATTAGCTTATAGTGAGTCTTCCTTTTGTCATAAAATGAGGAACATAATGTGAAACAGAAAAATACCAGTAACTCCTCCCACCCCCCATCTTCTGTTTCCTTTTTGAAAATTGTTTGTATTATGATGCTAGTAATTTATTTATTGCTTCAGATGTGTTGTCTTGTTTCCGGAAGCAGACATAATTCAGTTTCCCATTGGTTTTGGTTTAAAGCAGCTTAGAACTGTATAATATAGAATCTTACTTGTTAAGGAGAAGAGTAGTGTTCCATTAATTTTATATAAACTGCAGTAAGAGTTTTTATGTTGGCATGTTTTGCCAGTGCAGGGTGAAATCACAATATTATACATTCATTCATATTTCAGGTTGTATTAATTATGGAGGGTTTTTTAATAAATAGCTATGTGGTACAATAGGTGCTTACCAAAACAAAAAAAAAACCCCTCATCCAGGATACTGGAATAACTTGGTGTTACTATATGTTACCTGAAAATGTACATTCATTTTATTATTAGGGAATTCTTGAACTGAGTCCAAAAGTCTTGAAAAGCAGCAGAGGAGAAGTCTGTCTATGGGTAAGGAATTTCATTTATTTTGAATTTCAGAAGAGAACTATGACTCTTTCTTTGTTTTAATGAAATACAGAAATAACTTCTGGTTTAGTTTCTAGTAGTTGAAAATCAAGAAATATAGCAGAACTACTCTTTAAGTAAATTTTCCATATTCCCAGAAATTAATCTTAGATTACTGAAGGAAGAAAAGGGGCATAAACATACATTATATCAGAAAATTGAAATAGCCTTCAAATGGCAACACATTTAATTTTAAATTACTAATTTAAACATATTTACAAAACCTAAGATCTGTATGAAAATCCCATTAAAATAAAGGACAATTTAGAAAAGGCAAGTAAAAGGCATTAGATACTCACTAAAAAGTGTCCTATATAATTTTTTTTTTTAAGGATATTTTTTATAACAACAGCAAGCAACTTGTGATTACATAACTAAGTAAAGGAAGCAAGTTGGAGTAAAACACTGCAAGGTGTGTGGGTGGGGTTTGAGGGCAGTAAAAGTCACGTCCAACGTGGAGGACGCCCTCAAAACAAGTAAAATATAACACTGTAGTAAACATGAGAAGCAACTTGCTGCTTAAGACATGGATTAACTTGTACAAACACCTGAAATGGGAGCCCAGCAAAACTATGCCTGGCTTAAGACAGGCGTTCTTGTTAAATGAAGGGTAGCCTGTTAGCAAAACCGGATGGAATTCATACAGTTATTAGAAAGGAATTAGAATATAAAGGAATTAAAAAACATATTTATTACAAATTGCAGTGCATATGTAACCTGCCAATGCAGTTAGCTGTGGTACCAGGGGAAATGGGAACGTAGGCAAATCCATGTCAGTTTTTAAAAAGGAGATCCAGGGCATTTGTGGAACTGCAGGCCAGTATGGCTAACTTTTGTAAAAGAATAAAAACTTCAACAGTGATGAAGTTGTTAAGGCTATGTGTACGTGCAATATAGTGAGATAGGTCCGATACAGCCTCTGTGAAAGAAAGTCACGCCTCGCAAATGTATGACTTTTTTGAAGGATGTAGATAAGGGTGTGTGGGTGAATGTAATGCACTTGAATTTCAGAAACCTTTTGGCAAGGATATCTAAGTGGAACTATAAAAGAAAATAAGCTCCTTGGGATAAGGTGTGAATGTTCTAACAAAGGGTGGGATTAAATGGTAAGTTTTCAAAAGAAGACCACCACCACCCTAAGTGTGTATATAAAATAATTGATCCTAAATAAGTCCTTGCCACTTAGCAGAGAAATCTTGGTATTCTTAAGAAAAGTTCTCTGAACACATCAATTCATTACCGAGCAGGCATCAAAAAGGAAAATACATGATGGAAGTCATGGAGAAGGAACAGCAAAGAAAGCCAAAAATGTTTTTTTATTTTGTAAGGTCGTACTTAGCATCCTAAATATATGCATGCAGTCTCAGTCAATGTGTCTTGCTTAAAAAAAAAAAAAAGGAAAAAAAGGAAAAAAAATTAGAATGCCTTCCCCCAAAATGTACTACCATCAAATTTAAGTAGAGAGAGTATGAAGTTCATTATTAATGTAGAACCGCTAAATAGCTGAGATTTTAAAATAGGTTTGAATTCTACATCTTGTAAAATAAAGGTAAATATGACAAAGCCAGTGAATAGAAGTAGGATATAATTATAGTTTATTTAGTGCCCCTTATGCTAGCAGCAATAAGCTTGTAAGAGAGAAGAAAGACACTGTGGAAGCAAAAAAACCCAGAGGCATTCAGAAAAGGATTAGGTACCACCTAGGTAGTTAGGTTCATTTGCAGCCATTAAATGGGATGATTGAATGCAACCCGTCATCACATAAAACCCCTGGTTACATTAGGGTAAAGATCAGTTTGCATTTTGTTATATTCTCTCTGAAAGCATCTGCTGCTGGTCCCAGATACAAGACACTGAGCCAGGTTGTCCTATTCAGTTGATTCAGTTTTATAAAGAATTAGACAGATTAAGCTCGATTGCCAAGAATTTAATCTTTTTGGTACAGGGATAAACATGATATGTAACTAGAAGTAGTAATTGTACATACTTTCTTTATATTTCCTTCAAGTTCTATCTTGAGATTATCTTGAGGAAGTACTATAAATCAGCAAATACCTCCAAAGATTTGAATTACCAGAGTAGTACAACCTGATAATATGGAGAGGCTATTGGTGGGAAATAATCGCTACACACCAGTGTATGCAAAACAGGTAGAATTGACAGGTTGCCCCTGTTTAAAGTTAACTTTGGTACCTCCTCTGCTACAATGATGTCGTGTGCAGCAGTGCAGCCGCAATATAATTCAGTTGCACAAAATTATTTCATCTGCAATAGAAAATACAAAAAAAACTTAAAACACCCTAGTGTATTGAAATTTGGGAAGTGTAATTGGTTAGAAATTACTGTACATGTGATAACATAGGAGAGTTTGTAACTAGTAGCTAAATTTAATAAGCCTTTTAAAAAAGAAACGCTTTTTTTAAAGGTTTGTTGAGACATGTTTATTTCATTCCGAATGTATTTGTTTAAGGTCATTGAAGGATGTGCCTGGTTATTTGGGACAGTCACCTTGAAATACCTAACTTCTTTAGCGTTTGGAATAGCTGATGATGTAAGTTCTCTTATCTGAGTATCTGGGTGGTGTCTTTCAAAATTTTTTTAATTCTTAATATTTTGCTTTTGGCATTTTACTGACATACTTTCCTAAAATTTCAAGGTTTGTTTTGCAGAAATGGCAGATGGATTGTATATTTGCTTTCTCATTCATTAGGTATTATCACTTTGAGGTGTTATTACTGAAGTTTGTGAAAAGATAAATGTTTTTAGTATTGAGTTAGTAAATGCTCTCTGTGTTTGTTTTTAAATGTGGATTTATAGATCTTTGTTTATTTTGGATATAATCTACCAACATCTTTTCCTTATTTACTCAATTTCTTAGTTCACTTTCCTGTGAAGCTAGTTTTTAAGACAGTTTTGAAAGGCTTGTTGTAACTCGCTTCACTTCAGCCCCTTTATTGTCAGATTCTACTGTTAAAAACGTACCTGCAGATGTGCATCAAGGGGCAAAAGATGGGAAGCTCATATCTTAAAGTATGAATATGCAAAACTATACTCTTGTTGAACCCATTTGCAATGGTAACACCCTTTTTTTGCCGCTTTCTGCTCTTTATTTAACACAGTCCAATCTGTGTTGCACTCAAGATGTCATTTAATATATCAGAAATATATTTTCAGTGCTCTTATAACAATATTGTAAATGGTATAAAATTCCGTTCTAATTAAAAATATTTCTCATATACATTTAAACTGCTTTGTTGTGGAAAACAGAACAGGTTTGCTTACTACAGCTTTTTTTTCTGTATATCCTACCAGGCTCATATAGGAAATATATTAAAATCTAAATTTATTGGCTACAAGGATTTTGATACATTAATGTATACCTGTGCTGCAGAGTTTGACTTCATGGAAAAAGAGGTAATTTGATCAAAATATATGATTACGGAAGAGGGAACTTGTAGTTTTATCTGAATTTATAACTTAAAACATCGGAGAGCCATAACCTCTTACTGTCATCATAAGTTCAAATGCTTACTTGTGAAGTTAGAGATATTAATGAACTTAAGCTAAATTTAACTGGGTTTATTGCTTTTAAATGAACTAAAACCAAAAGTGTTTTGGTTTTGGATGTAAGAAATGTGCTTGCTTGGATGAAAGAAGTGCTTGCTCAGGGATAAATGAAAGGTTACAGTTCTGCAAACTTAAGATTTTATATGGCTGACAGTACCTGGTTTTGAGTATATGGAAAATGTACTGAGAGCTGCAAAGGTCTTGTGTGGTAGATTTAGAGTACAGAATAGCACTGAAGCTTCTTAATGTGGCGTTAGTAGACTTTTTTTAGTTCATTAGTATCTAGGTATGCATTTAGAACGTTTATAGGTTACTCAACCCATAGTATTCAAATTGAGATGAGATACAATCTACTTTTAGTCTTTGGGTGCCTTGCCAAAGAACTAGGAATAATTTACTAATGACCTTAATATTATGACCTCTAGTGTGATTACTGGGTGAGTTTAAATTTGCGTTTCTTTAAGCTTATTTTGTTCCTGTTGAGTGTTTAAATTTACATTTTACTTGAGGAAGAACTCATTGTATTGTGTTCTTTAAAATGACCATTCAGGTGATTATAGGTGAATGGAAAGCAATTAATGCAATTTATTTGTATTGTAGACTCCAGTAAGATACACAAAGACTCTGCTATTACCAGTTGTTCTGGTGGTTTTTGGGGTAATCGTCAAAAGGGTAAGTGATTGATTTAGTGAATCACCTTTACCTTAAATTTACTTTTTAGGTTTTTTGAAGGGATCATTATTTTGAGATGGGAAGAAGTTAATGTGGTGGGTTAACCTTGGCTGGCTGCCAGGTGCCCACCAAGCCGTGCTCTCATTGCCTGTTCTCAGCAGGACAGGGGGGAAAAAAAGAGTTGAAAAATCTCGTGAGTCAAGACAGGGACAGGGAGGTCACTCATGATTTTACTGTCATGAGCAAAACAGACTCGAATTGGGGAGAGATTAATTTAGTTTACTGTCAATTAAAAGTAGATTAAGATTGTGAGAAACAAAAACAAAACTAAAAACACCTTCGCTGCCTTTGCAGGCTCAATGGTTCCCTCCCACAGGCCACAGTTCTTAAAGAACTGCTCCAGCATGAGTCCTTTCCACAGGGTACAGTCCTTCAGGATCGTAGCTCCTGCTAGAAAACCTGCTCCTGTGTGGGCTCCTCTCCACGAGCTGCAGTTCCTGCCAGGACCTTGCTCCTGTGTGGGCTCTCCATGGATTGCAGCTTCCTTCAGGGCATGTCCACCGGCTCTGGCATGGGGTCCTCCACAGGCTGCAGGGGGGATATCTGCTCCACTATGATCCTCCATGGGCTGTAGGGGGAAAACCTACATCACCATGGTCTTCTCCACGAGCTGCAGGGGAATCTCTGCTTTGATGCCTGGAGCACCTCCTCCTGCTCCTTCACTGACCTTGATGTCTCCAGGGTTCTTTCTCTCCCAATTTTCTCACTGGTCTCTCTTAAAGCTGCTGCAGTGTTTTTTACCTTTTCTTAAACATGTTGTCAACAGAGGCACCCACCAGGGTCACTGGTGCTCAGCTTTGGCCAGTGGTAGATCTGTTTTGGAGCTGGCTGGAACTGTCTCTGTCTGACATGGGGGCAGTCCCTGGTCTCTTCTCACAGAAACCATTCCTGCAGCTCCCTTGCTACCAAAACCTTGCCACATAAACCCAGTGCGGTTAGATAAAATGCAGGTTTTCAAAAGCATTTGCTTAAAATTCTGTATTCTCTTTACATAGATTTTTACAAAGGTCCAGTCCCGAGTCAGTGGTAAAACTTGTTTTATTGTTAAGCACCAAAAAAATTTCTCTTGCTTAGCTGATGAGTACTATAACTGAAGTTTATGACTGTTTTTGTGAATTTGATTATGTATAATTTGTGTAAAAACAGCTTACAGTTTACACAAGAGCAGATGGGATAACTGCTAACTGCCTGGCTAATTAAATATCCTCAAAAAGAATTTTTATCTAAAACATTGCATGTCTTTGTCTTAGCATTATCTCAAAATGAGATTATCCAGGTGTAATTTAATTTAGCAAATGTTGAAAATGCTTTAGAATGCTTTTGAAACTTTATTCATACTTTTTGTTGGCTCTTATTTTCTTCAGGCAATTAAATATCTTATGTGGGCCTTATCTCAGGCAGGCCAATATGAAAGGTAAATATTATCGTCTTTTTTAATGTAAAACTGAATTTTCTGCTGGAAGTTTTTGATTTGCTATATGTGATACAAAGATCGGTGTTCTCCAAACCCCCTTGCTTTCCAACTTCCTCACCGAGGTGGGAAGCTAGGTGCGGCTGGGTAAGGAAACCGATGTAATAAAACTCAATAACAACCAAGTGTTATTAAGCAGGCATTTTATTGCAGCGCTGGGCAGCACTGGGGATCATTCCACCATGAGTGCTCCAACGGGTTAGCAAAGCACATCAGTTTATATACAGAAAAACCATACATATTCATCAGATTTCTTGGAAGGGCAGTCTTTCCTAAAAATTCATTTACATAGTCCTTATGCAGTCCATCAGTTGAACTTTGGGCTTCCTTTGTCCATATATAGTCATTGAATTAGCTCATCAGTCCTTTGGTTCCAGAATGTCTACAAGGGGGGGTCAATTTAAATTAGTTCTTTGGCACTTATCTGGTCACAATTGTCCCGAGTTCCCATTATCAGTGACTTACTCAGGAAGCCTAACGAGCTAGCTAAAAGCCCATTTAATCTCGTCAGGCAAAAGAGTACATGTTCGAAATATCTTCTTATCAACTCTACCAAAACTATGCAAGTGAAGCTAAGAAAGATGCAAGTAAAGCTTTTGTGTATCACAGTAAGGCCTTAGTCAAGGATTGCCGGGGATTTAACCCTTTCATATGCTAGATAATTCAGAATTCTAAATTATGTTGGTCCTTTATGAAGGGTAAATTATGTATAGTTCAGTAACTGAGTGGCTTGGATGTATTATATGTGGTATTTTTATAGGATGTCTAAAACTAAGTTTAGTGCTGAACTTAGTTTTAGACATCTTAACCCTCTTACCCCCATTTTCTATTTAATCACTTATTTTTCTGCTCTATTCCTAAACCAATACATATTAATGTGCCTATTTGCTTTTCTCCTATAAACAGTGAATGCAAATTCTTTCCTCGCCATTATTTTTTTCCAGGTTACAAATATACCCGAGTTTCATCTTCAGGAAGGGATCCCAACTGTGTTGATGTTATTTTCTAAATATCTGTAATACATGCTCTGTCACAGCCATTTGGCATCGCTTGTGGATGCTGTGCTCAAGAGCAGTCAATTTGTCCAGTTGAATCTTGTCATTTCCCTGATATATATTTTTGCTTCCTGGTTTGTTTTTTTTTTTTTTAATTTATCACTAATCATTTCAGTGATCTCTGCTTTCCATAGTCTAATGACCATTATCAAGATTTCAACATATGTGAGTAGGATTCAGCATCCTGTCTTCATAGGTGTTTTTGGAGAGCAACAAGTATACATGATTTCGACTCTTTTCACATTTGCATTTCCTTATGAGAATCCAAAACCAATCTATGTAGTAGCTGAGTAAATGACTGGCTCTTTTTTTGGTACCAGTGCTGTGTCTGTTTTATGTTACTGAAGCTTCGTTCTGTAAATAAGCTGTTCTATATATGACATAATTCCTGGAAGTAATTAAAAAACTGCTAAAATTAATTTTCAGATTTCCAAATAGATATAGGGATTGAGGAGGATAGTTACTAATTTGCAATATATTTCAAAGCTTGTTCCAGAGGGGGAAAAAAAATCTGTGCAGGCGCTGACCCGTACTTACTGGATTAGTTCAGTTGTCTAGAGCCACTATAGATGACTTCAAAGTAAGGCCAGTGCTTCTGTAGTATGTAAACAAATAATGTGGTTTTCTGTTTTTTATTCAGAGAGGAACGTTTTAACCATGGTGAGGTAAGATTCGTTTTCTGCACAATTTTATTTGTATCTTAATGTGAATACTCAATATTGAAATATAGGTTGCAGTGGTCTGATCCTGGTATGTGGTTTATTTGAAGCTAAGTATTTGCATCTTTTATTCCCTTGTCTTAAATTTGGTCTGGTACGTCACCCGAATAACTCTGGAATGTTGAACAAAAAAAATACTAGCTAATGTTGGGGTGGCAGTGCAAGAGAAGAGTCTTTTGGGTTTTTGCTGTAGCAGTACAGAAAGACACCGAAATTAGCTGGACCTTCCATTTTCCCTGTATAGACTGAGAAGGCGATTGGTTCCTTTACTGAGGCTTCATGTGACAGATAATGTTAAAATTCTGATTTGAAATATGCCATAATGAAAATAATTCTACATGTAGTTCTTTTAATAAAATTATGCAAAAAAAAAAAATTGAATGGCATCTTTCTTCTATAGTTTCTTTATTTGCAATTAAACAAGCAAGGACAGTGCAAAACTTCCTTAATAGCAGTTTATTTGTGGTTTGTGCTCATACCATTCAATATACGATATTCAATCAGTTAGA
Organism: Burhinus bistriatus; assembly: GCA_013397275.1. Lineage (NCBI taxonomy): Eukaryota > Metazoa > Chordata > Aves > Charadriiformes > Burhinidae > Burhinus > Burhinus bistriatus. Next base: position 1,021,111 of record VYXH01011498.1, on the reverse strand, counting down.
TAAAAGCACTGATTGCAAAAATGCCTGTATGATTTACCAGAGCACTTCCAGAAGTAACATAGATTCAGTGTTAGGAGTGGTGAGTGATATCTCTGCTTTTTAACCTTTTTTGAGAATACTAAAGCAAGCTGCCTGTGGTTGTGTGAGTACCAAGGATGATTTTATTTGCTTCTTTCATTTCATACTTAGGTATTTTAGGTATTAAATAGCGAGGTCTCTTGACTTCTATAAAGAGGTTGTACAAGAAATTTTACATATGTTATTGCCTGTTTATGTTTCAGGATTTTTTTTCTCAGCTAGCCATTTCTCCAGCTCCTTTTGGTTTTATTGTTAATGTTTATCCTTCCTGTTGTTCCATACCTTAGCATACTACATACACTTTAGAAAAAAGATGACAGAAAGTCCTTATCACTGAAATATGAAGATCTTTACTTTGACTTTGACTCTTTTTCAGACAAGCTCATCATTTAAGCTATACTGAAAATGAAGTTGTATGTTTAAGACACAAATGAGAAGTATGCAAATATTATGCTTTTGTGTGTTTGTTTTTGCAGCTGGTGTACCATGCATTGCAGCTGTTGGCATTCAGTGTCCTAGCAATTTTAATCATGAGACTAAAACTGTTTTTGACACCGCATCTATGTGTTATGGCTTCCTTGGTGTGTTCAAAACAGGTGAGGTCTTTTTTTAATCCTATAGCTATCTCAGTACTTACAGTATTACCTGGATATTTGTCCTAGAGCAAATTTGTGTGTGTCTAATTGCTGAATCTGAGTGTACCAGTTAAAAATAAACCAAATTATATTGCCTGTTGAAAAATATGGTTACACAAGTTCAGTTCTCCCCTCTCTCCAAATAAAGCAAAAGTCTTGTTTCACGTGACTTGTCCAATTGCATTATTTTACAAGTTAATGTGCTGTATATTCAGCTTGAGCATAGGGAGACGTTCTCTGGATTTTACTGTATTTACACACTTCTGTGCCATTGCAAGTTTTTTATTGACTATTAAATTTTATCCAAACAGTGTTTGACTTTGTTTACACTGTGTTTTCACAGCTCTTTAGAGCTTATTGCCTTGCATATTTTTTGTGTATTTAGTTCTTTACAGAAGTATAGTTTTGAAGTCTTGCACGTTGAAAATGTTTCAGCCTTAAAAATCAAAAGTCATATGCCTAACTTAGATTTAATTTTCCGAGGCTGAAATCATCCATAACATAAAATGTTACTAGCTTTCCTCCAGATATAAAAGATCTTAGAATTGGCTTTCCATTTTATAGTGTCTGTGTTTTTGAGCAGTGAAGTAGATTGAATCTGTATCTAAATAGCTGGTTTAGAAGCTCTGCAGTTGCAGCAAAAGTAGGGTAAGCAGTCCTTTGTCTGGGAAGCAGACAGGGAGGTAGATTGAAAACTGGCCGAAAGGCTGGAACCAGAGAGGGATGATCAGTGGTACAAAATCTGACTGAGAGCCAGTAACTAGTGATGTATCCCAAGGGTCAATACTGGGTCCAGTCCTGTTCAACTTCGTTGTTAATGGTCTGGGTGATGGGGCAGAGTGTACCCTCAGCATGTTTGCTGATGCTGCAGAAGTGGGAGGAGTGGCTGGTACACCAGATGGGTGTGCTGCCATCCAGAGGGACCTCAGCAGGCTGGAGAAATGGGCTGACAGGAACTTCATGCAGTTCAACAAAGGGAAGCGCTGAAGTCCTGTACCTGGGGAGGAACAGCTGCAGGCACCAGTACATGCTGGGAGCTGCCCAGCTGGAAAGCTGCTTTGCAGAAAAGGACCTGGGCTTCTGGTGGACACCAAGTTGAACATGAGTCAGCAATGTACCCGTGCTGCAAAGAAGGCCAACAGTATCCTGGGCTGTATTAGAAGAAGTGTTGCCAGCAAGTTGAGGGAGGTGATCCTTCCCCTCTATTCTGTACTGATGAGGCCACAGCTGGAGTGCAGGGTCAAGTTCTGGGCTCTCCAGTACAATAGAGGCATGGACATACCGGAGAGACTCCAGCAAACGGCCACAAGGATGTTTAAGGAGCATCTCTCCTATGAGGAAAGGCTGAGAGATCTGGAGAAGAGAAGGCTCAGGGGAATCTTATCAATGGGTATGAATACCTGAAGGAAGGGTGTAAAGAGGATGGAGCCAGGCTGTTTTCAGTGGTACCTAGTGACAGGACAAGAGGCGACAGGCACACAAGGAAAGACGGGAGGTTCCCTCTGAACATCAGGAAACACTTTTTCGCTGTGAGCGTGACCAAGCACTGGCACAGGTTGCCTGGGGAGGTTATGGAGACTCCATCCTTGGAAATAATCAAAAGCCATCTGGACACAGTCCTGGGCAACTGGCTCTAGGTAGCCCTGCTTGAGCAGGGGGCTGGACCAGATAACCTTCAGAGGTCCCTTCCAACCTCAACCATGCTGTGATTTTGTAGAAAGTGTTATTTACATCACACAAAGTAAGTATCCCACCTTGAGAGAGTGAAAGATTATGATTAATAGGGAGCTGGACTTACTAACAAGAAAACACATTGGGAAAATGAGATGGGGAATTCGTGAAAACGTCTATATGGAGAACACCACCATGAGGATGCATGGGAGAAAGAATCCAGTGCTGAGAGCTGTTGTAGACATAATACAGAAGAAGGAAGAGAGATAAATGTTTGACAGAGTGTGGGAACTAGCAATGGCTGGGGAAGAAAATCAGGGTTTTAATAAGAAATCTGAGTCGTTAGGTTTGCTGTTCTTGAAAACTGAAGAAATACAAGAATAACGTTATAAAGTTCAATTCTCAAAATCTGGAATGCCAGAATTGACAGTGGATGTACAACCTTTTTCTGGCTGCCTTGTGCATATTCAATATGATACAGACTATAATCATAGAATCATAGAATTGTTTAGGTTGGAAAAAACCTTTAAGATCATCAAGGCCAACTGTTAACCTAGGACTGCCAAGTCCACCCCTAAACCGTGTCCCTAAGCACCACACCTACACGTCTTTTAAATATCTCCAGGGATGGTGACTCAACCACTTGAGTTATGCCGAATAAACATTGCTTTTCCCACAATATCTGTGGTTGGAACCTGTCCTAAAGGTGAATTAGGGTTGTATGGTGAAGGCAATTACTGTCTATGGAACATCTGACCTCTGTGTCATACAACTGGAAGATAAGTGAATACGACAGAATTATGCAGAGGAGAAAGCTGTCCCTTGCTAAGGCAGCTGAACAAATGATTGTTTCCCAGAAAACAGGATTGCTTCCCTGGATGTTCTTTCAGGGAAGGACAGTTCTTGATAATGCGGGACAGGCTACACAGTATCAGTCTGCTTAAATCTTGTGCTAGTTTCGTCCTTGATACCTGTTTTGTTACTTGTCATAAGTAAAAGTGCTGAGTGTTTGCCAACATCAAATTAATCTGTACAGTGAACATATAAAATCCTAAAAACGTGTCAAAAACTCTTTAAAAAGTAACTGCATTTATCCACCTGAGTTACAAGTATTGAGTATTGAGACTTAAGAGAAATTTAATTTCCTCTACACTTCCGCAATTCTGTAAGGTTCACAGATGTCCTTAAGATATGTCCCAGCTTTTAGTTAGTTGTTGTTGAAGTACTGGTGTCCTCTTTGGTGGTCTGGTTGTTTAAGTAATAGCAGTTATGTTGTGGTTAAATTTTTCTAATTGAACTTTCATGAGGTGTTTCTGAGTAATTTGAAATAAAGTTGCTTTTCACAAGTCAGAAAATCAAAAAGAAAAAAAAGTATTTTCTTTTAACATACAATTTCTAGAGAACAATTGCAATATAAATTAATCCTGTCCAAAGTTAATTTGTTCTTAATTCTTCTTGTTTTAACTGTGTGTTCCTAGAATAAAATTGATAGGCTTTTCTGCCCTGTTGTTATTGAAAAAATTTTTGTAGAAATTTCCAGTGGGTGAAGTTTAGAACAAATACTTCTGTATTTTGTGCCACAGGAAAAGGCCTCTCAGCCTTCTGAGAACTGAAAACCAAAAAAATCTAAACTGCTTTTTTTTTTTTTTCCTTTATGGAGAGAAATAATCTCTGAAAGACAGGAAAAAAGTACCTTGCAACTGGTAATGACTGAAAGATGAGCTATTAATACATAGCCTCATTTGCTTTTTTCCACATAGTAAGCCAGTATGTGGCAAATTAGTTAAAGTTTTCAGCTGCTGATTTTTTTTTGTTTTTTTTTTTTTTGTTAGAGCATCTGAGTAATGGCACTGCAGTAATTTATCCTGGATCATTGTGGTTTTTGTTGTAGTACTGCAGCTAAGGTCATCAGGCCAGTAATGAAAACTGATGTATTTGGTAGTCATTGTATTTTGGATCTTAGAGGGTGCCATGTGTTGTCACTGTGTAAATATTGGAAGAAGAAGGACAGGTATTTTATCAATGTTTTCTTTTCTCTGCTTCCAATGCATTTTGGCCCTCTGCTTGTTCTGCTGTTTCCTATGGTTGTAGAGTGAGAGTAATGTTCTCGGGAACCTGTAAATGCAGATGATAACCTATTCTGGGAGCTGCCGCTGTTGGACCAGATGGCTCAGGTCCAGTGATTTTTTTTCTTCCTCCTTTGCAGCATCATGAAGGCTTAATTGGCTTGAAAGAATAGGTCTTGAATGCTAGGGAAGGTAAGGCTTTACATTACTGCAGTTTGGACAGTTGTTCTGTGCAGAAGTTGTTCTGTGCCCCATATAATAAGGCCTGTGATTATCCTGGCCCTGGCTTGGGCCTTGGGAGAAGTACATACTGGTGTTCAAGAGTACCCAACTTTAGGTGAACAATGTAAGGAAAAATAAAATTAATTCCCTTGTCTTGTTATCAGTGAAGATTCTTCTGCCTGTTTGGCATGTTCCCTAGGTTGGTGCTGATTGATACCTGTAAAAGACAAGCTGGGTTTTTGCTGGTCTGACTGGTGTACCCTTTCTTTAGTAGGGTAATCTTTCTTTAGTAGCTGGTAATCTTCCAGGTAGTGCATGACTGACTTCAGCACAAGAGAGAAACAGTGGCCCATAAGGCGTCCGAGCCGCTATCGATCAGACCACTTCTAAGACCGCTCTGACTTTGGCAAGCAAAGGGATAAGAAAACTTCCTATTTTTTTGCAGGGTCAGGAAAACGTCAAGTGGGTTTTAATGAGCTTTTTCTGTCCTACTGGCTGCTGAGCAGAAGTAGTATTTCGAGGTTGAAAAATCTGACTGTATGTGCAATATTGATTCAGAAGAATTACTGCGATGGAGGGAGATGAGAAAGGGAGGATGGGACTTGTGACCAAATGATTGATTAACACTTGGTACATTTATCATTATGTAAAGTTTTAGATGTTTGCATAAGGGTAAGTTAATAAGCAACAATTTGTTTTTACAGATGCAAGACAAATTTAAGAATATTTAACATATTAAATTGTCTCGTTATAATTGAGGTCAACACTATTTTCCTCTAGCAGACCATGAAAGTTTACCTGCAGTGGTATGTTAGTATAACTAATTTATTCTGAGGCTATAGATAGGTAACTTGTTAATCAGCCACCTTTCAAAATATATCCTTTTATTAGTGAACAGTCAGCCTGAGATGGACATTTGTAACACAAACCAAAAATGAGCAAACAGGTGAAAGACATACTACACGCGGAAAAGGAATTTTGTATGTTGTGTTCTTTCAGCCCACTGCATGAATCTGTGTCCAGCACCTGCTGGACAATAAAAAAGGCAGCTGTTTACATCCACACATCTCCTCTTTCTGTTAGGAGGAATTACACTATCCTGAGTGGAAATTTTGAAAGCAAAGAAAAATAGCTGGAGAAAGACTTAATGTTTTCATTTGACAAAAACAAATAAAAAACAGTGAATCGACATAAAAACCACGAGGCGTAAAAAAAATCCTTCTTTGGCATTGCGTACATGTTCAACCATTCTAGGCTCTTTATGTAAAGAAAATAGGGATAATTTAGATACTTCAAACATTAATGTGTTTTTATAAAAACATGATAAGAGTGTGATTTTCTTTGATTTGAAAAGCCATGGAACTCAATAAAGAATTCCAAAGTTTTAACATGTTCTTGAAGTGAGACTTTTGTGACTGTTGGTAAAAAGAAGGTTTGCTAATCTAGAGCAGCATACAAATGAATTCATTTCCCTTTATCCTTCCAGAGCTACACAGTGGTCAGGCATATTTGGTATATTAAGTTTCCCTGGATAGTATTGGTGTTCTTGCTAGAGTGTTTAGCAAGCCTTTGAGGATGAGGGTAGGGTACACTATTTTTGGAGAGGTGGCTTGAGAGTTTTAATAATCTAAAGTAGTTTATGGTTAGTTTATAACAAACATAACATACACTACCTAATTGGTGTAGTCAACCTAGTGGGAGGTTTTACTGTGAAACTATTTTATCATTTCATGCTTTAATTAAAAAATGGGTAAAGGTACTCTGAATGAAATGTATTTATTTAGTGCGGGTTTGATATTTTTGAAATGTGAAGCCTTACTTCAAATTAACAACAGCTTGGGAAAAAAAAAGTAATTCGTACTTTGTCTTATTTAAGATATAGGTCAGATAGGGATGAGGTAACGTGTTCTTGCTCAAACTGCACGTAAACATAGCAAATTTCATTTTTCTTTATTCTTAACTACCTGTTTGACATATTTATGAGTATTTGCTTAGAGCCTTCAGCAAACTATCTTTAGGAAAAAAGGCAAGTGCCAGCTTTTTCAATTCAAGAAAGGGAAGAGCAGGATATAAAGCAACATTAACCTTCTGTTCCCAAAGTCTGCTTTTCTGGTATGTTTTTGGAAGTTTGCAGTACAGTCTCTAATCCATATATTACAGCTAGAAACTCTCCATGTAAATAGGAGATAAAATACTGTAAAAGTGCAGTAAACATTATTGAATCATCTTTACTTGCAGACTTTGACATTTGAACTACAACTTTAAAAGCTGCATTAATGTCAATTTTCTTTTTACTGTAGAATTACAAATATAAGGCCCTACATTCGGTGAACATGAATACTTCTTATGAGGTCTCACTGAAGTTTAGTGGAGAAGCAATATCAGAGATGTTTCATATTGTAATATATGTTAGGCGGCTTATAGAGAAACAAAAATGAATTGTGCTGCATACAACATTATGGAATTGCTGTGTAGAAATTAATCGATTCTTGCATTTCAGTTGTTTGGATGGCTCTTCTGTAAAATCCAGCCCAAAACATTGGTCTTTGCTATTTTAGCATTGATGGCAATAGAGGGATCAGCAAACCTTCAAACTCAGTGGAACATCATGGGAGAATTTAGCAATTTGCCACAGGAGGAACTTCTAGAGTGGATAAAAGTCAATACCAGACAAGGTAAACTACGTAATAATGTATGATGTTCCTCATTTACTGTGAGATTAACTGTAGAACTTGGTATGAATGACTGCAGAGGTATTGCTGCTATCTGTGGCTTTGCCTTAGGACTGTTTAGTTATCTAATGACTTATATTGAGTTCAAGGTTAAAAAAAAAAAAAAGTGATTTTATGCATCTCCTGTTGGTGCTATGTAAGGCCTTTTCAAAAAGACTACCCTACCCGCTTTACTTTTTTCTACAGAATTACTGTTTAGATATTTGAAGATTGCTTCTCTGCTTTTACTGCTTGATTCCTCATTTAAACATGCATTTCGTTCTCTATTTCAGATGCAGTTTTTGCAGGAGCAATGCCTACAATGGCAAGCGTTAAATTGTCTACACTTCGTCCTATTGTAAATCATCCTCACTATGAAGATGCAGGATTAAGGTAGATTTCAAAGTCAAGGATGTTTTTTATTTGCTACTAATTCTCTTAATGTTGATAATATACAGCAGGAATGGCATCACGTTATAGTGTAAAATTTGTTAAAACCCCATAGAACTTGATTTCTTATTTTAGTCAGATTGAAAACACATGCAATATTTCTTCAGGATTTGTGTTCATTTGAAAGGATATACTGTAGGATAGATATGGCTTCAAATTTATATATAAAAAAAATCAGAATATAATTATGGAATTGGAATTAATGTGTAGTATTATATCCTTTCTTCATTCTAGTGACTCCTGACATTGTAGATGGACTTGATTTTTTTCTCAAGGTAGCCAGTATAGATATTCCTGTTAGCTTTCTGTGATTGGCTGTCTTTTTTTTTTCATGAAAATATCTCTAATTATTGAAATGTTAACACTGGTTGAAACTGAAATTTTGTGATGGAATTACTGAGTTTTTTACTTTGTTATTTTCAAAATCAGGCTATTTTTCTAAAGAGAAATTGATTTATCTGAAATGGTCATGAATTTCTTTTTTTAATTTTAATATCGTAGCATCATTTTTTCGTAATTTGGTAAAACTGGTTAAAAAAAGAGACAACAAGAAAACAACATGATAGAGAGGGATAAAGGAGAAAAGGAGGGGATTCATTTTACATGCCTTATGTCCTTAGTTCTGTGTCAGACATTAACTGGCTTTAACTTTTGGTCAGCCCTGAATTGGTCAGGCAGTTGGACTAGATGATCATTGTAGGTCCCTTCCAACTGAAATATTCTATTCTGTTCTATTCCTATTCTATTCTAACTATAAAAATGTAGGACAAGGCATGTTTGGGGAAAATAAGCTGGAGAGGATAGAGTATCAGAAAATGAACAGGATTTAACAACGTCATGTTTTGCACAATCAAAGGAGGATATTACTGTGCAATATAAACAGGACTATGGTTTACAAGTGATGGTTTTGCTTGATTTAGCGTAGGCAGACATCAGGTCTTGCACTCTGCATTTGAAAAAGTCTGAACAAGGGCAAGGAGTATGACCTTTTGCGGAGGGACTGGGCAGATGATTTCTTCTGATCACCTCCAGTCCAAGCAAGGTCATTTCTAGCCTTGAATATTATACAGTGAATGTGTTGCTTTGACGTCTTTACATTTTCTGTTTACAGTAACCGTGGATCTTGTTACAAAGTTGTCTCCTGCTACAGAGAAATCAAAGGGCTGTATACATTGTTTTTGGAATCATTATATTTGTGAAGAAATAATCACATTAAAGAAAATGGCACTATTAATTTAAACTTTGTTTTAGCCTAGTTGTGAAATAAAAAACCTTCCTGTCATGTCTAAAGTTAAAGCTTACAGTTTGATGCTATGTTGCGAGCTACCTTTTATATTTCTCTTTTTGAAGGGCCAGAACTAAAGTAGTGTATTCCATGTACAGTCGAAAACCTGCAAAAGAAGTAAAAAGAGAATTGATAAGACTAGGAGTGAATTACTACATTCTGGAAGAGTCATTGTGTGTAAGCAGAAAAAAGTGAGTAATATCTCTCCTTCTCGCAAGAATGATACGCTGCTCAAGTATGTAGTCTAAGAGTCATATCAAGTGGTAATTTTGAAATGTTGATCTGTGCTTTATTAAGTGTCCAAAATACATTTTTGTCCAGCATCTTCAGATATTAATAAGTATAATTAACTTTATCTGCATTAGCAACCTCATGGTCTTTGTGTGCACCTGAACTTCACGGTAAAATACAGAAGAGATTCACAAAGGAAACGACATTATTTTGTGATGACAAGAGCAGATGTGTCTATATAATGAAAGCCTAGTATGAGTAAAAGGTGCAGAGTAAAAGGTAGTTTGAGCACCAAAATATTATCCTATGCTTTTTTCCTTTTTTTTTCCGCCCTTTTTGGCCATTAGAACATGATTACGTTAGATCTTTTATTTTGTTTGCGTTTAGTTTAAAAAGAAGTTCATCTGTTCTATTTCTTTGCTATTATCTTTGACAAAATTAGGAAAGTCACATTAATTCTAACTTTGAAAGATAACTGTACAGGGAATTAATTTTGGTTATGTGCCATAATAAAAAAGCAAGGAGTTATTACTCTTTTTTAAAAGGTGTTTTATTTCCTGAGTTTTCTCGAGAAATGTTAGGAGTGTGAACATCACCCTCCATTTTATAGGAAGTTTTAAGAGTCCCTGGTAATGTATATTATATAATTTGAGCTGTTATGTATGCTTCCTCCTCCAAATTACTTCTTATTAATTATGTTACCGCAAAAGCAGACAAATTTTACCCATTCTCAGTACTATTTTTTAAATTACTACTATATTTACTGATTTTGTGATCTGATAAGAATTTCTAGTGTAGAGACAAACTTAAAAAAAATATAGGTGGCACAATCAAGTGTTCATAGGGGGGAGGGTTATAAAACTGAGTTCAGTAAGCTGTATGTTTCTTGATGGCATTTCTTCATTTCTCTTTTCTTATTCATATGTTTTCTAGACCTGGCTGCAGTATGCCTGAAATTTGGGATGTCGAAGATCCAGCTAATATTGGCAAAATTCCTTTATGTACCCTTATGAGCAAGGATTCCAGGCCATATTTCATCACAGTATTTGAAAATAGCAATTACAGAGTCTTGAAGATTCCAAAGGAATAACATTTCAATGCAAAGAACCGTCAGTCTTTCAACTTCTTAAACTAGTAACTCTAAGAATTCTAAATCAGAAATACCTTTTCTACTAGACTTAAAATGGAAAAATGTGTATTTTATTTTTTACCATTTTAAGTGAATTCTGATTATAGAAATATCTTAAACCTAACAGTTTGGATTTCTATTTCAGGGTCAGTCCCTTGAGATTTGCTATGCAAATGATTATATGTTTGCACATTTTATTTAACACTGATCCAAAAAGAGTTAAAAGTAGCTATGGGAAGTAACTCCATTCTCAAAACCAATGATATTGTGAAATGGGACTGTCAGAATGTCTTAGCAAAGCAAGTTTGTTTGAAGCTCTGGTGCTAGCAGCTAGGAACAAGGGAATGGTGCTATTGCATCTGGCATCACATTTCTCATGTCACTTTCATTACCCATCTCCCTTCTGGACAAGGTGATACTAGAAATTCTCTTAAAAGTCACATAGTTTCACTAGTCGTATCTGAGAGAAATATATTTTTTCTTTGAGACAAGGAAGAACATTCGTCATTTGGGATCACTTAACACATGCTTTTAAGCTTGCTTTTGAAATGGAAAAGTTTGTAGGCAGACTTGAAGCTTCATTATTTAGGTGCATGTTCTTGGAATCTTATTGATATTAAAAAAGGAAGACTAATAAGGGTAATATTTGCAGTGAGCAATAGTTTAGCTTCTCAGTGTCCAAGGAACTTTAGCATTCTTATGCATTCAGAATAAGCTGGCATAATATACATGACATTTTTAAGGGAAAATGCTTTATTCAGGAAAAAATCTGTCATAGCCTTAGAAAGATACTAAAATAAATCCTTCACTGCCTTAACTAGATCTTCAGCGCCTAACTTGATAAGAAATTACTTTCAAAATTTATGCCCTATTTTCTTTCACCATGTATTAGATCCTGCCTAAAATTTATCGTCAGCATTAAAGAAAACTGAAATTTAACGCAGTATGTCATATGGGTGTAGTCAGTTGTGTGGGTATAATTGCTCCATCAGTATTAGACTGGTTCTGCAGTTTTTCTGTCATCTTGGTGTCACACCAATATTATAAGTAATGAAGAATTTAGAGAATTCACTTTTCAAGATACCCAATGCAAGGACACCCTTTAGTTGTTTAACTGACTTGATAGAATTTTTGTATGTTTATTGCCATTGAGAAGTATCACAGTAATTGTGATTCTACCGTGTAAGACTTCTAAAGTCTAATGTTTCTCTGTATATCATTCATGTTCTGGGTTTGTTTTGGCTTGTTTTTTTTTTTTGTTCGGACATCAGTCTGTTGATATGACTGATGTTTTTAGCCCTAATAGCATCTAGCAATATTAGATGCTATAGGAATAGCATCCATCACACCTATAACAGTGTCAATTAAATGTGAATCTATGATAAAGTAGTAGTGTAACAACTGATCAGTATTCTAAGACTTCTTATTTTTTTAAAATCTGTTTTATTGAGAGGGTGAGGGAGAATGGCTGAAAATGCATTAGCTTTTTAACTTTTACAGAATAGATTTTGGAAAAATTTCTATAAGGAAACTATCACAAAAAGGGCTTTTGGGAAGTCACTTTTTAAAATGTTAATTGAATTCAAGGAAGCAAGAAAAAATCTTTATATATAAACATTGTGACCAGTGTTACAGCACAAAAAGGTACTGTATTTTTATGAAGTTTATGCCAACTGTTGACATGTACTTATGTGGTTAAATAAAGAAAAAGATGGAAATTGTTCTCATGTTTCTGATGGATGGTACACTTCTGTTCTTATGTCTGTTAAACTGAAGTTTAGTACAGTTGCCACAGCAGATAAGATTGAAGCTGAACCTTCAACTAAACAATGCAAGGAAGTTCTTCAGATAATCAAACCAAACTCACACACCTCTTTCTGGCTGCCTTTTTATTTGGAATATCAGTGCAGGAATATGTGAAAAGAGAGTGAGAAAATGTCAAATACCTATTTACATGCAAAATGAACTTGGAAGGCAGTTCAAAATTCTTCTCTTTTTGTTCTAAGTTTCTGAGCTCAAGTAATCAAGAGTGAGGCCCAAGTACTGGTAGAATGAAGAAATATTTGAAAGTTAAGGTTCAAATATGTACTTCAGTAAAAATCTTCCCCATTTGATGAGGCGACTGTTGCCAGACCCTGTTTGTAAATTTTCAGCTTATGTTGAGGGTGTCCCTGTCTTTGAACTGGTCTTAAACCCAAATAAATATTGTCACCTAATGTTAAGATGATAAAATCTAGTAATGGGAAAATAAGAAGTAAAAAATGCAATATATGATTCTGGGGAAGAAACATGGGAATTCGTGAGTTGGGTGTATCATGTTATGAATTTCTTGTCATGTCAGTAATTTGCTCTCAATTCCAAAGGAAGAAATTGGGGTTTAAATAATACAACATTTTACACATTGGAGCACCATGTTAATATTATGCTTATCACTGCAACTTGAACAAGAAAACAAAAGCTTGAAATTTCCTAGCTCTCGCTGAAGTTGGTTTTCCCTTTGCAAGATCCTAATCAATAAATCTGTAACTCAATTGAGTTCATTTTTAAATATGCGCTGGCCTTGGCATAATTTAGGCACAGGACTGGAATACTTCAGTCCCTGAAAAGAGTTTTTGCTATGTTCTAGTAATATCAGATCATACAGATTTATCTGTTGGAATCTGAAATACTGCTAGCTTTGAATGCAGTAAACTTCATTACAAAGAGCACAGTTACAATTTGGTATCAAACTTTTGATAATTGTGCAAACTGTTATATTTAGTATGGAGACTAAATGAGTCACCTTTGTGAAACAAAGATGCTAAGTGCTATTTGGTACTGCCTTGCACTTCATCATTCTCATCTGCCATTTAAAAAAATGGGTTTACTTTTGCCCTTTTTTGCAGTTCGGCTTAAAGAGTGAAACTAAATCACTCGGTATCTCTTGTTTTTTTCTGATTAAGATACCAAGTTCTATAACCTAGACTCCAAGATAAGTAAAGAAAACTCCTCCAGCAAAAGCAAATAGGTAAGGAAGAGTGTAAACACAGCATTGTCAGAAATCAGCATTGTTGAATGCAATTACAAAAATGCTAATTATGGCTTAGGACCTGTGTTTTCAGATTGCATTTTTATGTAGCTTCTATAGAATCATGAAAAAGGTTGGAAAAGACCTTTAAGATCATCGCATCCAACCATGTAACACTGTTGTTTCACCTAAGTTATGTATTGTGGAGGACTGCCGTAGAACAACATGATGTTTTTAAACCCAAAAGAATAAGGTGCTCCCGAGTTGTTTCAGCAGATGGACAAAGGAACCCAAACCTTAACTGACAGTGCTTTTCTGTGTAAGCTTTGTCAGTGTACCATGAGGAAAGAGTAGGATGGCAGATGTGGTGTGAAAGGAAGACTTTCCTGTTTGAAGATCAATAGAGTTTAGATGTTAATAATTATACTTTGAGTGAAATTAAGGCTGGGGACATAGAATGGCATGCAGAACTTCTAAATATGAGAACTGGTCAGCTGTGCAGGAGTTGCTTGGGCAGTGAAATCTCTCAGTGCTATGATAAACACATTCTCAGCTGGAGCTGTAGGATGTAAGCACTTCTATTTCAGTACAAAGTCAAATGTTATGATAAACTGTCCGTAGCAGAGCTTTAAGCTGACCCGTTGGATTGGAGCAGAGGAGTCAAAGCATTTACAGGGTTAGGCAGAATCTCCTTTCTTCTCAGCAGATTGGCTTGTTTCTGATCTTGTGCTGTAGTTCTCCTTTATTGATGAAATTCATGAAATGTCTGAAAGTGTCAGTTGTTTGAGTGGATTCATCATGTAGTAGTAGTTCAACAACTTTATTAATTCCTATTACAGCATGTGTAGAACATTTATTGCCAATAGATCATGAGATGTGGATAGAACCCACAAAGCGAATGACTAACACCGGTTTCATACCTGGTTGAGGACTCGGGCAGGATCCCTGTGGCCAGTCTTCCGCCCTATCAATGTATAAACTGATTCTCGAGAGCGAGCAGCACTTGTGTTGCCTGTTTGGCAGGAAGGATGAGATCTAGCTTTTAGCCTGAAAAATACGAAAACGCTTACTGGATCTCATTTAAAGGTAATGCCAAGCCTGAAACAGGACAACTTCTAGAGGGAAAACCTCTGTCCTTTTGATGTTCCTCTGGAAGGACACAAGTCACTCCAGCTCATTCTTCAGGCTGGACCAAGCTGATTTTTCAAAGCCAGTGTACCAAGTTCTTACTTTCATTACTAATTATTGCTGTGTTTAGACACCTGAGCAGTATCATCTTCGTGTAACTGAGCAACTGGTTGCTCAGCTTCTCTGACTACAAGTCCCTAGAGTGTCTTAGGATGCCGTTAGCAATCATTATTTGCAAGCAGTTAGTGTTTTGCTGTAGATATCTCTGCCTCAGTTCTGCAAAACATCCTAGCCTCTTCTGAAGTATTGGCTTTTATAACTTTCTAAAAACCAGCTTTATTTTTTTTTTTCTTATTGAAAGAGGTAGCAAAGGCTGAAAATACCCAGATTGGATGCCTCCTATTTTTTTCCTGAATTAGCTTTTTGATGGTCCTTGAATTACTGCCTTGCTTTTCTTTGATTTTGATTATGAAAACATAATGCATCTATATTTGGAGACATTTATCTTCTACTGCTCATAAAAATAAGCTAAAGTTAGAATCAAGCTTAGTAGCTGGGTAGAGTAGAAATTTTCATATTCCTGAAGTATTTCAAAAGCCATTCAACGCAAAACACAAGCTGTATAAAAGTGCTAGGAGTAGATGTTTTCCTTAACCTTAGTTTTCTTTGTTGATCCTTGCTGGATTTAGCTGCAGTTACTATGCTGCAGGCTGTTGCATACAGAATCTTTGATTTGATACCTTTTGGCCACTTTTGTGTTACTGCATAATTTAAAAGGAATAAATATTTTGAGAAGGGAGAAATGGTAACAAGATGATCAAAAGTTAAGTTGTATTCCATGACTTCTTTATTCAGCACTTTAATCCTGGAGTTTACTACCCCAAATGCTTAAAATCAATCAAATGTTACTCAGCAAGTGGTGCTGTCAGAATCTGTAACTAATTTTTAAACTAATGAGGTCTTGGCTATTTACTTGAATAGTTGCAGGTTTGTTTCATCCATTAGCTTTTTGCCTGAAAGAAAAAGGGATTGTAAAGATGCCTTTGAATTAGGAGCCTGTGACAGGCATTGCCTTCCTTTGAACCCTCTATGAGCAACTGAACTGATAATTGAATTTAGAAAGAAACCTGTCAACACTGATGGTTTGCTTTGTAAGATTGTCCTTACACATGAGGAAGCAGCGGAGCAATAAAGTTTGGATTGAAATAAATTGAAAAGCGTAAATATTTGCAATGTCAAGGTGCAGCACGATTGCCGAAAGGAAACATGGTTTCAATAAAGTCAGACTGTATTTGGAACGTGTTTTTCTGTTTTTTTTTCTGTGTTCTATTTCATCTTATGCTGTTTCACTTCAGTGCTGGGAAATGGGATGAAACTGAACAGAATAGAATTGAGCAAAATTGAATAGCTGAAACTGAGAAGGTGTTTGTGTCTTCCAAACGTGACCAGTTTTTTCTAAACCTTGTCAAAACTCTTGGCTTATGCCAATGAACTAGGTGATGGAAGCTGCCCATGTTTCCTGATATTCCTGTGCCAGGGTAGCCTGTCATCATTCTCCATCGCTCTGCCATTCATTTATTCATGAGTTAAAAAGAGACTGGACCTTTTACAAGGTTAAACCTGGAGTACACCTTGTCATCAGGATCTCACGGAAAGGGTAACAAGCACAGCTGGAGGAAAAAAAACCCAACCCAGACATGTCATTTGTGTTCGTCTATATGGTCCAAAAATAACTTTCTTGGCTACAAATTCCATACATAGCAGATCTCAGCTCGTTTCTGTGACACAGGTGCTCACCACAGTAAACTACTAAGAGCATGCTATGCTGCGCTGTAATGATAGGAACCGAAGTGGATGTATCACAGCTTTGATCAGCCCATGTTGTCTTCTGCGTGGTCTTGAACTAGTGACCTAGTAGGAGCTGGATTTATTTTTAGTGAGGAGTAAGCTCGTTGCTGCTAACCTAATCAGTAAGTCCAGAAGTGTGTTCTACTGAAGAATTAATTCAAGCTACTGTGAATCGGAATGACATCTGTGTTATGTTGGAGTGGTGGTTTGATCAAGTTTTCCATACTTTGACTTCCACGTAAGAGCCCTTTGGACAAACGTCATATACTGTATCACGGTGTAATCAGATCTGTCTAATGTAATTAACTAAAAAGAAGAGCACAGAGGAGGCACACTGGAGATCGAAGAACTTCCTGCCGTAGCTGCTGCACTTGAAATAGCTTTATTTATTACAAATTTTATAGGAGACTATTTAGAATTAGGATGCTTCTCAAGGTTGCAGCAGAAAAATGAGGGTTTATTGGGATTGTTAATCTCTGGGAACATAATGAACACACTTCAGCACAAAAGAGGTGAAGGACTAGCTTTTCAAAAGTTGTGCATGATTTTGTGTCCCTTCATTCTAGGGTGCACAGTCACTGCCCAGCTTCCAGGAAGAAATATTGTTCGGGTCAGTCACTCAGAACTGGCTGCTTAAAGAAAAACTTTAGCCCCCAAATCTTATTTAAAAGAAAGGGAGAGAAACTGATATCCTACGAGTATCTTACTCAATGTTACCTGTATAACAGTAGTTACAGTAAATCTTGGAAGTGTTTCAGGATACAAATTTTCAGTTTTTAAAAAAATAATCAGATCCTCAGTGAGCACTTTTTCAAGCTGCTCTTCTGCTTTGAATGCAGGGCTAGAGCTTGCTAATTGTTTTTTTGCTGCCACATGAAGAATTACACAATCCTTCTGCTCTGAGGCTCCTTTTTTTTTTTTTTCTAAGACTGATGTTAAAGCACCTCGAGACAAGTCACTGAGGAAGAAGCGGGAGTCTGTTGTTCTGCTATGGTAAGTAGTTCAGTCGGAAAAGCTTTCCTGAAAAGCTGTGCTTAATGAACGTGTTACCTATGCAATTACCCCTTCTGGGCTCAGAGTTTTTGAAACAGAAGGTGACGTGTCTGCAGTGTTTAAAACCACAAAATTTGAGTTATTTGTGGCTGGCGATGTTATTTCACAGCATTGTTGTTTGCCGGTTTACCTGTTTTGTTTATCTTTGTACCAGCGTGCTTTCTGAATTGTTTCAAACCATTTAGACCCTCCTGGGCAGCACATGGGTGCTCTCACCTTTGCTGTCAGTGTTCGCTATGACCTCACACTGCGTTTCCCCCCTTTTTTCATTACCACTGTGCTTCATCCGATGCCTTTGTGTTATAGGTAACACTCCACTTTGTGTAACTGAAGGGATTCAAACACCGTCTGTGCAGAGCAAGCAACTACGATGGAAAGTTATCTGCTCTGGGCTCCCCTATTTACATTTCACAAATAGCTAGCAACAGTGATGTACTTTTTGATGCTGCTGCCCCTCTGTAAAAACCTACATTCCCTTCTGGAACTTGCTCCTGCAAATCTGCGACAAGCAAATACAGAAAATATACATGCAAGTTTTACTGCAAGCTTCACAAATCAAGGCAATTCCCTCTGATAAAGTGACCAGAAAGCCAAAAGGTTTTTTCTGACAATGTTACAGGATCGCACTGATCTCTTTGTGATGGGTCAGATTACACTCGGTAAGAACCAAGGAGGAGGGAAGCACACAATTTGGAAATGCAACTGAGGGTGAACAGTACAGACACCCCTCATCAGTTTCTGGTCTCTTGATACCCTTTCATATTTTCTTCCTTATGGCACAGTTGCTCTTGCCATCTGAGCTGATAGCAGACAACAAGTGGGCAGCGAGACCACTTTAAGGTAAAAGGCAAAGGAGCCAAACTCTCTTGCTGGCTTATCCTTATTGAATTTGTTGTATCTATTATTTCTGCACAGTCAGTGGCAGATGTCCATTGCAGCAAATATACTTCTGAACGTTACTTGTATTCTTGGAAGCAGACCCTGTAAATGAACTTCATCATTGATTCCTGCGTGACTACCTAATTCACAGCTGTGAGAAAAAGATGGGTGGCAGCAAGCAGCCAGTAAGGTCCATCCAAAAGACGCCCTGAAAGCTGCGAAGGTGATGTACCATGCTGTGGGCTGTCACCATGGAGGATGCTGACCTACATATAGCTGACACGCCAGCGTTCGATCAGATTTCATCTATAGCAGGTATCACTGCCTGGTCAGATGCCATTCAAGTGCCATTACAGTGACTTTGGGGAGGTTGCCCTTGGTTTTAGTCCACTTTTCCAGCACCCAAGGAGCCCATTTTCCTCAGGCTTTGTTTCATTAGTGGCTGGATTCAGTCTCATCACTGGATGAAGTTTTGCTGTCTATGTACTGGCACGTGTGTTTGATTTTGGAAGAATTTAGACGAGCATAAACTAAACTTTCCCTGAGGTAGAGATTTTCTACTTCCTCAGGATGACTGAAGCCTAAAACCCATAATTTGTACAGGCTGTAATACCACCTCCTAGAACTATACTCTGACTCAGAAAGATTGAAAGATTGAGGGGAAACACAGCAACCACATTCACTTAGAGAAAAACATTAATAACATTTCTTTTCATTGAGTTTATAAAAAAGAAATTAAATTAAAAATAAAATGAATGGTGAACATTTGAAGAAAAAAAAGTTAATTTAACTCCAAGAGAATGGCTAATGCAAAATACAGGTATGAGAATGTTAAATACAATCTTCTTCTAAAAGCTTTCCCAGCTCAGTGATTTTAAAATGGTGGAAGGATTTAGTCTGGCTAAAGCTGTAATTCCACATATGTGGCAGACCAGCATAAACTAGAGTGTCTCTAAAGGAGTCATTCTCCCCCAGCCAGTTCGCATGCTAGCATGAACTTTCATGCAGTCGGTGCAGTAAACCGGATGAGGAATCGGTTCAGATGAAACTCACCTGGGAAAATAGTTTTTTGTGTCAGCTGGGTGTGTAATCTCATTCATCACACAGGAAACGCTGGAACAACCAAGGAGAAAAGGCATCGTGGAGGAAGACATAGACAGTCAACACCAGCTTTTTTCAGTGGCTGGGTCACCCTCAACTGCTTGAAAGTGTCTGTGATGCTGGACCTTCAAGAGGTCCCGTCTCCGCCAGTCCATACCAAAAAACTTTTGAGCTTCTGCCTAAGTTCGATGAAAATTGATGGGGAGGCAGAGCTCTCAAAGATAATTTTTTATAGGCTTTGGTGAAATTGTTAGACAAGAAGAGGAAGGCAAGAGAGACCAGCATTACCTCCCCCACTATACCACCAGCAGAACCTAGCTGCCTGGGTACCTCTGCCCCAACAGCAACGCTGTTGTCTCTCGCCTGCGCAGCTGTAGCGAGGATATAGGGAAAAGGGCGTTATTGTGGTAGAGGAAAGGGGAGGGGAAGCCAAGGAGAACAGGCTTCCCTGTTCATAGGGCTACCAGTTTTTGCCTTTGGCAAGCGCTTATATTTCAGAGCTTTTCCCCACAGCTCTGCACATAGGAGGAAGAGAGAGACCTTTGGTTGGAAAGTATCAAGATGCCTACAAGGTATCCATAAGGCATAATGGCTGCACCAACCTAAATTTGAGATATTATCCCCATCTTCCCCTCCCAGAAAAAAGACCCATCTCCTGCTCTGTATCCACAGGCTGTTCTCAAAGAATGGATACACCTCCCTGCCCCTTTCATAGGACCCACTATGTCTCAAGGGCTTGGAGGTGATTGCTGCAGCTCTTGCGAAGCACATCCCACTCCATGCTGAGCAGCTCTGAGTCAGCACAGATGAGATAAGCACCTGCTGCAGAGGGTCACAACCTGCTGCAGGGAGGTCCAAGACAGTGACATTGTTTGAATGTTACTTCAAGAGCTGTGGAAAGTCTGGCAAGGCATCATCTGGGCTGCAGGGACTGCAGTCCTCCCTCCAAGGGCACAACAGAAAGCCAGAGAGGGCTGCAGGTAGGTCCAGCCCCAGGTCCTGCAGTCAGTGGCTCTCCCCTGGGCTGGCTCAGGGTGACAAGACTGCACAAGGGGACAGGAGGCACTGGGAAGGGGCTGCTGGGGGACTGTGGGGTTTGCAGCCATGTGTCAAGCCATAGACACCAGTGCAGGATTGAAAGGCAAGCTGTGGAGCCGAGGGATTTCTATGGGTCTTGTGTGGTGCACGGCTTCAAGGGGACTGGGTTGGGGACAGCGATGATGTGAAGTGTGGGACTGTGTCTGTATTTGTGTCTCCATTTGACCTGGAGAGTCCCACAGTTCTGCGGGAGACAGTGATGTGTGCTTCTATAAAGTAGCGCGTTATTTCCTAAGATGTGGTTGAGCCATATTGTACCCCCTTTATTATCTGTTGATAGTTTAACTAAGTCAACCAAAGTAAGGGGATAACAAGGCTTCTCCAGCCTTGGGCACCTTCACCCATGCAAATGGAATGTGCTTTAATGAGTGCTGAGCACTTGCAGCTGCCCATGAAGTCATTAGGAGGTTTGATTTGAAGATACAAATTTAGACTAGAGGATGCAAAACTCCTCTTCTGTGTCTGTAGGGGTGGAAGGATGGGCTTCCTCACAAGGGTGTCAGGGAGATAAGTTCACGGATGCGTCTAATGCAAGCTCATGGTGCAACGATGGGTATGAATTAAAAACCTAAGGCAGCATATCTGAAAAGCACGGAGTAAAGAAGGTGTGTGGCCATACGCTGAACACTTGGGATAAGGTAAACTAATGAAAAAGAATTGACTGGGGTAGTCTGCTCTGTGTAGTATATAAAACAAATATGCTTTGTGGTAGTAATTCTGTTCTATATCAGGTCATGTCCACATGCAGGAAGAAAGAGTAAATTGTCACACACAACCTTAAGTTTGGCTTGTGCTAGTTTTGGAGGGATTAACTTTGACATACTTGTGAGTTTTCCAGTGTCTGGACATGCATACAGCCGCATTCGTGTGCTGTGCAGTCAGAGGGCACGCATGTGTATATGAACAACGGGTCACTGCCAGAATTAATGCTGGCTCAGACTTTTCATCCACGGTGCCCTCACGTGCTTTGTCCTCAGAGTACATTTTACCAGACAGTTATTTTGGAAAGCTTTGACAATTTGAAAGGCTGACCTGCTTTCTGGGCACAAAGCCAACGTCAAGGGTTCACAAGCAGCTCCACAAGCTGCTGTTGCTGCCAGAAAGCATGGTCCGCTGGCTCTCCCCCTCCACCACCCTCTCCTTTGGTTAGCTGAGGTGTTCGTGCAGCTACGCAGGGAACTGGATATAGGAACTGGTCGAGATAATACTGACTGTGGTGCTGAAATTAAAGCGAACGTAAAGGGCTTGTGCAACGTAAGCCCAGGAGTGGACACGTGCAACCAACAGCTGAGAGCTGACAGTGAGGGAAATGTGCGTGCTGGAAACCCTTAGCAAGTCCTCTGATAAACTTACAAAGTCACACCGGAAAGCCTAAAGTGTTAGACTTGCTTGTTGTGAAAAGTGAGGTCTGGTTTTGACGTGGACGTTGAGCATCTGAAAGACTAAGCAGTGCGAGGTTCTGAATGTGTCCTGGGCAGAGAACTGACCATGGCTGAATATCTCCTTCCCACCAGCACCTGAGAGGTCTCCTGCTGCAGAGAAAGAAATTCCACATTAAAGCTGCAGAACTTTTTTTCCCCTCATTTAAAAAATCATGAATGTTTCATGACAACTGTTCAAGCTTATATTCAGGGGTTTTTTTAGGAAGATGGGAAGGGGAAGTGCATGATAAACATGATAAATAAGGTAGGTACGTGATAAATACAGATCATCACTTGAACAGTCACCAGCATTGCGTGTGCATGCACAAGGCAAGGGAATGTATGACATGAACTTGTATCGTAGGGTGAAGCTGTATCTGTGTCTGAGATATCCTGTGTAAGGTAAAGGCTTTGTTACTTTTATTTAGCTTCCCCCCAACACTCTTCCTCAGATATGAAGAGGAGAAAACAATTGTGTGATGCATGAAGGAAAACCTCAGACTGCAGAAATGGCTCAAAAGAGAGAGAACAAAGTTATCCCATCTCTTGTGTCGCCAACAGTTAACACTGACACAGCTCTGAAAATCCAGGAAGAAAAGCAAAGTGGTTGAACCATGTCAAATACAAGAGGAGCAAAGTTCTCTTCTTGAGGTTGCTCATCTTCAGCTTGAACAGCCAGAGATTTAGAGAGAGTTCAGGATAAAATTGCTAGAAAGTATGAGACTAAGTCTTTTGATTCTGGTATCTGGTTGTATTGGACAATCAAAGTAAGCAGGCTTTGCACTGCTGTAGGTCAGTGCTGCCATGTGACACAGAAGGACAGCTATTGGATCCAGACCGTCCTCCCTGGCACTGGTCAGCAATGTCTGTCCTGGGACAAAAGCATTTTAAGTCAGTCCTGAAGCTTGTAGGCTTTTAGCAGTTGTTGTCTCAGGCATTGAAGTGCTGAGAAGATAACAGGTGATGCACTGAACGTGACTCAGTACCCAGCACCAGCCCATATGGAGTGGGCCAGATCCAGGACCTTCCTGGTTTGCTGGAGGGACACCCAGCGGCCTGAAGGAGCCTTGCACATCCAGGACGCTGGCACCTAGAAATCCTGAATTACAGTGGTCTGGCTGCAAGAGCACGTAGGTGCTCCCTGAGCTCAATTTGCTGCCTGGCAGCACAGCATAGTATCTGTATCTGCTGTATCGATCGGGAATGAAGCTCAGTACAGCAACGCATTTGGAAATACTGAATTGACAGAACGGACATTGTGAGCTTCTATCAGAGGGCAGACAGTCACATCCAAAATGGCAGGGGTTTGCTGTCACAGAAGCATAGAATCGTAGAATGGTTTAGGTTGGAAGGGACCTTAAAGATCATCTAGTTCCAACCCCCTTGCCATGGGTAAGGATACCTCCCACAAAGCCTCATCTGATGAGGTTTTCTGTTCAATGTTTTATACGCTGTTATCTCTCTAAATTATGCATGCTGGAGCTCTAGAAAATTACACTGAACTTTTCTTGCCTTCTCACATTCTACATATGATTTTTCCTCAGGTAACTTCAGAAACTTAGCTCATTTCAGTATAGAAGTTCCTATGTCAAAATACTGTCCTTAGTATGCTGTGTAACTAAAGGAGATGCTAATATATAACCAAGAAAAGAATTCTCACTTTAAATGGAAATGCAAAAATAATGGAATTTTATTATTCTGGGAATAGTCTACTTTGTTTTTCTTTGGGTTTAGGCTGATTTTAAATCTTTTTTCTCTCTGATTTTAAATGCTTACTATAAAGAACTATGTAACTTAAAAGCTAACTATAAGGAACTTATTTCTGTCTATAGTTTTGGCTAAGCAACTCTTCCTCTATTTGTTCTATTTATCATTTAGTTTGGATACCAACAGTGAGTCGCAGCCTCAGCTGACAGAAACAAGTAACCAAGCAGGAATTTTCTTTAGAGAAAAAAATTAAAACAAACAATCCCCCCCCCCAATCCCCCAAATTCTTTGCACAGGGTTTGGAATGGAAATTTGGTACCCCTTTTTTCTCAAGTGCTGGCTTACAGCTCGGGACAAGGGGGTGTTCCAGGGGTAAGCCCGAGACCTGCAGCACTGCAATGATCTTTGGCGCGGTGTTGCTGCCTGTGTACAAATGAGGATGGGGTGATTAACAGGTTGAGAGCATATTGACTCTGTAGTCAGGGATTTACAGATTGTAGCTGGCATAAAAGCAGACGCGCAAAGCTTTTATCTCAATAGCTCAGATGACAAAAGCGAAGTAGCAGCAGCAGCGCTGGCCCTGAATGTTTAGGCAGATATGCCTCTGAGTAGGGGTGGTCCTGGCATCCTGCCCGGTCGGATGGAAAGCCACCTTGCGTGCGTCTGCACAGCAACGCTTGCAACCAGAATATTGCACTGCACAGCTGTATTTGCATCCCTAGTATTGCACTGTCAGTGCGCTGGAGAGCAGATGCCCAGGCACGGCTAAGCCACGTTGTGACCTCCTGCAGCCCGGAGAATGGCTGGGGATGTCGCAGGACCACGGGGCTCTTGTTTGAATTGTGAGGGGGCTGGGCAGTGCAGCCCTGACTCCTACCTCTGGACAGGTTCATTTCTAAACGGTAAAGGTAAAGAAACAGTCTCGGAGCCTCGCAGCAAGCTCAATACAGTGTGAAATCTTGAAGCGATGCAATTAAAGAGGAATTCAAAGTGTAGTCAAAGGTTATGCACTTTGCTTTCAGTACTACAGTAAAACAAAATTAAAAAGAGGCATATAAATAAAAAAAATGTGTGTGCCTGGATGAATATAATGGCATTTTGAAAAGGACAAAGGATTCCTCTGAATAATATTTAAAATTTACTATTACAAATTGCTTGAGTGAATAAAAATGACATTTTTAAAAGGTCAGAAATTGCTTCAGAAAAGTATCTAATATTTAAAGTTGAGTAAAGGAATCCTCTTCTTACAGCCACACTTCTGCCAGCATTGCCTAGGGCTCGCTTCCAGCTGAGGTCGGGGCAGTGGGACCGACCCTCTTGCTGTGTGGGTTAAGGTGCACCAGCCTGGATGATGGCCCTTTCTGCACTCTTTTCATTAACGCAAGTGACTGTGTGAGCCACTTGGTGACCTCAACAAGCCCCTGGGAAGATCCATGACCACCCCAAAGAAAGGTGAAGGGGAAAATCTCAGCATCCTGTGTAAATTGCAGTCTATGTGGCAAAGCAAAAAACACATGCTGTGGTTGGCAGAGGTCTTCGATAGGATTTTCTGTAGACATCTGGTTGGCTCCCTTTTCCTTCAGCCCTGCACGGAGCCTGTTTGTGAGGTGCCTGGAGTCTCCCTCTCCTTGCTTTTATGCTCATGGTGTCAGATTAGGGCTTCCCGTGCTTTCCCGGGGCTGTTTTGCCATGGGCGCAGGGTGTGCTGTGGCTGGGGGCTGGCAGGGCACAGGAGGAGCAAGAGGCTTCTCCGGCACAGGCGGCTAGATGTCCTGTACCTGGAACTGATGGGCTGAACTGGCATCTTGGTGCCCAGTCTGTCTGCATTCAAATACTCACGCACTGAAACATGGTTTTGGTATTGGTGGTGCTGCAGACAGCTCAGTTAATCGCACGACACCATGTTAAGATAGCTTCCCTGCATGCCTGCTCTTAACCCTTATCCTCCTGAAGCAAATGTCCCAGGGAATGCAGGAGGATGGGGTCTGAAAAGTGGTAGCACAACCCTTTGTAGAAAGGGCAATTGGTGGGATAAAGTTGTATTTTGAAGTATCCCCCTGAATTTGAGCTCTGCTGGTGGTGGAGATTGACCCGATGCACGGAGGGACATTTTCTGGCTCGCTTTGAAAAATGCAACCAGTGAGAAGCAGTGTTGTCCTCTTGGAAATGCGCACGTGCTCCTTCCTCTTCTCCCTCCTTGCCTGGCAGGTGAGAAGGGGGTAAACCACGTTGCCATCATTTGTACTGGGTTAAACAAGGGCTGTGCGAGTTTCGAGTTGCCAAACTCAAACTCAGAGTTTCCCACTCGGGAGGGGAACAGCTGAGTGGTTGTGGCACAGGCCCGTGGCAAATTCTTTATCTTTCTCGATCCATCTTATTAGTCTTTTGCATGGTAAGGGATTGTAGATCATGTGGAAACTGCCTGTGTTCCAGTGATCCTTTATTTGGTGTTTTCTTTTACCGGTTTTGTGAAATTCCAAGGCGCAGTTACAGTGAGGCCTGAGTAATTATGTTGCTGCTTTAAATGCCTATTAAGTAATTATAGCTACAGAGACAATATCAGCCTCTTTTCCTCTAAAGCTGATATCCTGGTAAGGCTGTTTTTATCACTGTTGCTTTTTTGTTAGTACCATTTGTCTTCTTAGATTAGCACTGACATAAAAAAAAGAATTTTTCTATGCTATCACCAAAGGGGAGCAAGCATCATGTTCACACTTGTCCTTGGGTGGAGAGTCCTCGGGAAGCACAGGCGGATGGCACAAGCTACGGTGACACACGTGGTTAGCACTAAACCAAGGAACTGAGCGAACAGGAAGGCTTTGCCCTGAGCTCATCAGCAAATTAGCTAAAATAGTCTTTGCAGGCTGATTGAAACACTAGTTGTCACAGTGTCAATGAACGCCCGTTCGTGAGCTGATTGGAAAATTGCCGTTTTCCTTCTGGTGACTTTGAATGCCTTCCCTCCCTTCCTCCCGCCTCCTGCTATTGTTTCACTCTGGTATTGCAGAGCTGGCTCATTGTGGCTGGTATTTCCAAATAGAACAGTCACGTTCAGCAACAAAAGAAATATTGTTTGGGAATTTGCTGTGGCAAGAGTTGTCAGAATCAAGTTTTTCCAGCAAGTGTGTAAATAACTGAAACTTGGAGTTTGACCGGCTGTCCTCATCTATTTCAGGCAAGCTGACTTGGGTAGGCCCTTGGATGGATGCTGTCCTGGTTTGAGCAACACAGGACTAATTTTTCTTCTAATATTTGGGAGAGCTGCACTTTCAGAAGACTCTAGTGTCTGAATTTGTGAAAATATTTACTTTATAGCCAGCTATGGTGTGCAGGTTTCAAGGTCTCTCTGTTTTCAAGCATGCCAGGTACAGGGATTAGGAGGAGCGAGACCCGGGCACTTGACCCAAGCTGGCCAACAGGATTATTTCATACCATGAACATCACATTCAATATAAACTAGAAAGTTTGCTGCGAAGCTCTCTCTCCCTTGATGGCAGCGATCCTGAGAACTTCTTGCCCCGGTGCCGGACCCCTGAGGCCTTCCCTTCCCCCTGAAGCCGTAGCTCTCGCAGCGTTCAACATTTGCTGTCTACTGCTGGGAGTGCACAGCTTCTTGCCGATAGTCGGCTGAGTATAATCCTTGTATATTTTATATTGGTATCAGGATCACTATTGGTTCTTTAGTGTTATTAATGTTAAGTATCTAGTCTTATTCTATTAAATCCGTTTATATTTCATCTCCCAGGTTTCCTTGTTTTTTCCTGATTCCCCTTCCTGGGTGGGGAGGGGTCATTGAGTGATAGAATAATTGTCTAAACAACAATAAATTGTTGTGGGTTTCTCAAACCATAACAGATGCTGACAACGTGTTGGGAAGGTGACTCCATTTCACTCTTCTCCCCACTCTGTGCTGAAGTGAGGGGGAAGAAGTCACCTCAAGGTCACTGTGTAACCTGGTAAGGCTGACTTTTTTCTTGTAATAGTGATGACCTGCCATTGTTCAACTACTGAAAGGTGTATAATGGCAAGCATGTTAATAGCTGAATTGTGGGGCACAGAGGTTTCACAAAGCTCTGGACCAAACCTTTCCATCCTCAGTGGTGGTTCATCAGCAGTGAATTTGTTCTTCAGGATTCGCGGTGGGAAGTTCTGGTTTGGTCAATGCAGTACACCCATCAGCATTTTAATCTGTCGTCCTCTGCACTGGTCCAGTAACAGATGTACACTGTGCAAGGTGAGATGGCTCACTTCGGGGACGTGTGAAGTGGCATAGGGGCCTGACTGTTTCTCTCCTGTAGATTAGCCAGAGACAGGCCTTACCTGGAGCACCCGTGTCTATGTTCATTTTCTGTATCTACAGAGTTGAGACCATGGCAGGATAGCCCCTATGTGTGAGGGAGGCAGGAATTTGGGTAGTGTGAAGAGTTTGCTCCTGGTGCCTCCAGTTTTGTGTTAGGTAGAGATGTCTCATCAGGCTTACCAGGGTGCAGGCAATTTTGCACATGGATATGTGCACCTTTGCAGTGATCCTGGTGCAGATTTGATCCATCAGGGCTGCTGCAGTTTGGACTCCCACCCTCCTCCACCGCATGGCCCCACCAGCTTCCTACACGCTCATGCTAGTGGTTCTCAGAAATGATCTGGCTAGAAACAACCCTAACAAAAATAGATAGTTCTCTTTCTGCCAGCCTGGTGGATGTGGCACCTCAGTTCACATCAGTTTCAGTAGCTGTGAGAAAATCCATTGACTTCAAACCCAAGAAAGAGTTGTTACTCAAACAACCTAACAAGTTGTTGGCCTAAAAGCCACATTACAGGGTGCCCACCCCTTCTTTCTTAGCACCCTTGCCTGGTAAGTGCATGGAGGTGTGGGTGGAATTGACTGCCCTGTTGCTATCTTCTGTGGAAATAATGAAGCTGAAGAAACCAAAGAAACCTGAGGAAGTGGGATTTATTCTAGAATGACCAAGAGCTCAGCTCACATGCTCAGATGCTTTCCATTTGTAGAGATTATGGTCCAGAGAATTGTTAAGGAATACATTGCTAGGAGTTTGTTGTGATGGAGGATGAAAAAGAAATTAGATAAACTTTGTCATTCAGAGTTTGGGTGACATTTGAGAAATGCTAAATTAACCTTCAAAATGTCTCCAAATATCTTGTTTAGGGAAAAAAAAAAAAAGAAGGAAAGTCAAAGACATTCAGTCTGGTTAACACTGACAATGAATGAGTGCATGTAAACAAATTCCCTCAAGCATTCATGAATGCATTGCCTCAGCCGCCAATATTTCTTCAGGTAATGAATAATTTCCACATCTGTCTTATTGAACAAAAAATACCATCCTCTGAGCTTGAAGGTGAAGAGGGAGCAATATATTTAAACTAAACCTGGATGCAGTTGAACACAGACAGGCTATTAAAAAAATCCCTGAAAGCTCACAATATTACCTTCCTGTTCCAATTAGAAGAAATGAAAACAGGTTAATTCTGTATTTTTGTTGATAGTACAACTTTGCCATTAGTCTGTGGGATTCCAATTAAAAAACTGAAATGAAAATTGAATGAAAAATGGATGCAGGGTAACTGTTGTGAAGACCCTTACCAGCCTGCCTTGTGCTTGTAGGTCCTGTGTTTGCACTCCCACACATGAGATGTTGATGCACGTATTTGTCTTTTCAAAGAAAGGCTGTCTCTTGAGGATGGCTCAAGTGCATTGAAGCCCCAGCATTGCTGGTGGAGCCATGGAGGGAACAGATTTTTCCTTGCTACCCTTGGTGTCGGGGTCCCGCATGCCGAGGTTTTCCCAAGGGGCAGCCTGGCCCACCGCTGCTTGGCTACGGCCATCCTGGCATTTAGACAAGGGCAGTTGTCAGGTTTTTCTGAAGCAGAACATCTCAATAGTCACAGTGGACCACACTCCCCATGGGAATCTGCTGAATATACTGCCTTCAGGAAGGATTAATGCCCACTAATCCTCTATTCAGGAGGAAAAGACTCAGGTGTTTGCCAAGCACCAACAAGCCAGTTTAGTCCTTTTTTTCCACCTTGCTACCTTTTTTTTTTTTTTTAATAAATCCTTCTCAAAATTAAAAAAGCAGATCCAAGCAATCACAGTGACCTAGCTGTAGAGCTATAAGCAGTCCACATTGCAGATTAAATTTGCAATTGGTAATATCGTTGTGCTGCACTGTGAAAATAAAAAGTGACTCTCTTCCTACTTATTACATGCAAAGTACCGCATGCAAAGATTTACATCAGGCCAGAACAGCTGCTAAAAGAGGAAAGGGGGGAACTGACATCCTCAAACGGGTTAGAAACCATCCCCCACAATGTCCTATTTTACCAGTAGAGTGATCTTGCCTGGGCTTATCAGCAGAGGAAAAAGGAGACAGTCCCAAAAGCAATATATGACAGGGCATTAATTCACAGCTATATGTTGCAGGAAATGGGAGTTTATTTCTGATCCCACCAGTGATATTTTTTTACCTGTAAATATAGCAATCATGATATTTTTTAATCTGAAACACACCCAGAGCTACAGTAACTGCAGGTGCTGCTCTTTTCAGTCAAACGTTGAAGAGTTTATAAAGATTTAAACTGATTAGGTGTTAGCATGGAGTAATGAATTTCAAATACTGCTATGCTAATTATAATATTGCATTTACAACGATTGCTTACAGGTGTCATTGCCTTTCTAATTGAATCTAATGCTCTCTCTTCTTTGGTTATAGGACAAAATAGATAGGAGTGTCCAGTCTGTTCTATATCTCTGTTTCAGATACCTTATTCCTGTCTTTTTAAGGCAACTGTCCCAGCAGTGCATAAATGATATCACGACGTTGTCCAGAACCTGACTTTTTCCCGGGTAAACTAAGCAATGTTTGTGTCCAACCCTGGTTCGTCTTGAACTCAAAGGCAGAATTTCCACTGACTGCAGTAGGGCCAGGAGATCTCCTTCATAGTCTTGCAAGTTCCTTCCTGCCACCCAGCTGTGGTCTTGTTCACCCCTTGCTCTGCTTTTCCTGTGTCCTGCTGGAATAAGGCCAGAGTGAAAGTCCCATCTGCTGGTTTCCCTGTGCCACTTCGACGTGTTCTAAAAGATACCTGGGCATTTAATTCCTTTTGATTAGATGTAAACAACCAGTGTTTTGAACTTGTTTCTATCCAAAACCAAGGATGCAAAAATCAGGTTGGAAGCTGGCCGACCATTTAACCTTCGGTTTTTACATTACTCAATAGAGCTAACTATTGCTAGAAGGGATGATGCAAAGTAATGTGGAATATGACTTTGCTTTTCAAAGATCTTTGAACTGTTGAATTGTGTTTATAAATTCCTCAACTTTGTTTAGAAGACATCAAAAATTAAGAATCCAGTATTTCTCATGGTAATTCCCTCCAGTAGTTAAACATTTACACTGTTAAAATGTGATCCTAATGTTTGACTTGCTTTGTAGGCTTCTGCTTTATGTCACTGATGTGTAATGCCTTGCTCCACTAAACTGAATTTTTTGGCACTGTGCTTTTTCTCCTTGTGAAAATTCTTAGGTGCTGTCATTGGTAATCTTGTCCTGAGCAAAAGAAGTTGATCTTGACATTCTTAATGCGTTTATGGCTCTTTTTTGGCAGCATACCCAAGTTTTGTGAAGGCTTTTCGAAAAAGGTATGATCTCCACATCTGTCCTTCCCATTGTGTGTGGAAGGCTATTAAACAACCCCTTGTTCCTTTAACCTGACCTCCTTTGATCCCTTGATCACCCTGGGAGCTCATGCTGTGTTGTTTATTGGTTTTTATTCTTTCTAGTTCCTTTCTAGTCTCAGGCTTTCCAGACACAGCACCACTTTCTCTAGAGAGAGGGGACATTTTTTTCCACTCGATGCATAGCTTGGTGTTTGATTGTACTAATATGCCTTTTGTATAGGACTAATTTACTGAATGTCCTTGTCCTGCTTGTGTAAACACTCAGCCCTCGTCCATGTTATCTGTTTGCCGTCAGCATTGTTTGGCAGAAGTGATTTCCTTTATATTTCCAAATCAGTGATGAGCGCACTGAATCAGATCAATACGATATTTCTCCACACTCTTTTTAGTCTGCCTACAGGCTTCAGACTGCATAATGCTTGATAGCAAAGTGATTGCAAGAG
Organism: Burhinus bistriatus; assembly: GCA_013397275.1. Classification (NCBI taxonomy): domain Eukaryota; kingdom Metazoa; phylum Chordata; class Aves; order Charadriiformes; family Burhinidae; genus Burhinus; species Burhinus bistriatus. Next base: position 989,252 of record VYXH01011498.1, on the reverse strand, counting down.
CCTTGATGAAAGGACCTTCAGTGGGGTGTGATGACTCAAAGCCCTCTTTGCCTGCACTGTCCTGGCAGAGGGGACCTGCTGCCAGCCCTGCCCGTCCCCCACTAATCCCCACGTTTCCTCCCGAGATGCCTGTCCCTTGTCTGCATAGCAAGCGGAGCCGGAGGATTAGATGGAAAGGGGGATCACTGCCATCAGTAGGATACTGTGTCCTCCGGCATTCCAACATGCTGCAACATGGTGACACGAGGATTTCTGATGCGCCGTAAGGGACTTAAGGGGCTGCAGTGGGGTAGCAGGGGAAAGCCCTAAACGTGGGGGTTTGATACGCCAAAATGTCATGCTGCTGTTCTGATGGTAGCTGTGGGTTGCAGTAAACAAACTTTCCTGAGAGTCGCTACTAGAAAAGCCTTTTATTTTCCCCCCTCTCATTTTCAGCAATGTTTTAAAGGACTTAAAAGCAGCTTTAGAGCAGAAACGCCACTTCTGTCCCTGCTTGCAGGTATGCCATCTGAAATAGTATGAACCATAAATCACTTTAATAGATAGCAGCAGAAGCTCCACAAATCCTTGTGATTCAAACTTCAGAGGAGGCTAATGTAGCAGTTCAGAAGAGGAGGACAGGGAAACTGCAGCCATGCGTTTTGTGATGGTGACTGATTGAAAAGATCACAAACTGAATTCAGCTAATCACGTAAAGATCGTCAGTCAATAGAGCAATTGTTATGTGTTTAAAGTGTTTAATGACTCCACTGGTGAATGTCCTGTAGCTTGATGATCATTTGTCCTTGAGTTAATTATCTGAGTCATATTAGCTTTGTGAAGCAGAGTTGGAGTGGTGGGTGGCTTTTATACACAGCAGAAATATTAAAATCAGATTGCTATATCATGAATCTGAAAAAAAGAATGTCTTGGCAGGGGAAACACTTCTACTCTGAAGCTCACCGTTTGCTTGTGTCTCTTGGCCAAACAGCAAAGCAATCAGGCATGCTGAGTCTTTTATCCAAAAGCCTTTACTTTATTAAAAAGAAAGATGTCAGACTTGGTGTGACTGTGGGCTGGACATAAAGGTGGCACATATGTGGAGGCAGTGTCCAAGGATGCAGCTGGGTGCGGGAGTGTGCAGAGTTATCCAGACCAGGTTTGAGTGGTCAGGGTACTGCAGCCCCTGACTTCTTGCCTGTAATTCTACGTGTGCATGTGTGTCATACAGAGGGCTACTCAGATGATGGGCTTGGACATGGCTTTTGACGGCGAGTAAATATTTCCTGGACTTTTTCCAGCCTGATTCCTTCTCTCTCCAGACTGGGGTTCAGGCTGCAGCTGCCAGCACATGTTACCTTTTACCCTGCCATAACCAGGCTTTCCCCAGGGTGCAAAGGAAAAATGACAGTGGCTCCCCAAACACTTCATGAAGACCCCGGCACCTGTGAAATACTCCAGACCCGCTTTTGAAAGTCTATGACTTTTGGTCGCATTTTGAGGGCAGGGTAGCAAATTTTATTGACTTTAAGATTTTTTGTCTATCAGGACCTTTGAAACAGGCCCCATGGATTTTGTGTTGCTTAATCTCAGTTTGGGGTGGGAAGGAGTGAAACTTGGCAGAGTTCTGATCTCGAGTAGGGAGGGGCTTAAGTTATCCCTGTATGTGATACCTATATGTTCCTATAGATGTGACTCTAAGCGTACTCAGTGATCCAGGAGTTATATTATATAACTGCTGAGCCCATAAAAATATCAAGAACATGTTTGGGGTTCATGCAATGTTCTCAGAGAGATTTGTGCCCCATAGTGTCATCAAATACACTCTGTTTGAAGACTGCTGGTATTCTATGATTTTCCTGTCTGTAGTGTAATTTGAATCCACCAAACTTCAGCTGGGCATCAGGGCAGTCTTTCAAGAAATAGGAATTACATATTCTTCTAGGAAGTGAGCGCTTTTTTTTTTTCCCCTCTGTCACCATTTAAGTGATTCCTCCCATCCTATTTCTTAGTTTTTTCTTAGATAATTCTATATCGGTGTGCACTATTTTCTCTTAGCGTTTTGCTTGGCCGACCTGAAAAAGTCTCTGCAACCTGTTTTTTAAATGTCAGTTTGATTTGGGGTGGCAATTAAATCAGTTCAGTTGTGCCCAAAATAGTAAATGTAAACATGTTAAACGGGTCTTGTGTTCTCCTTGAACACAGCCCGATCAACTCCTACTGAAACCAGCAAGAAGAATCTTCCTGACTTGTGATAGGACTGGGTTGATCTACCAGAAAAATTTATTCATCACTCAACAGGCCTCCTCTGACAATGCGAACTGAAGTTCATGCTGCTTTATCTAAGAAAAGAAATTAAATTGATTAGATACTTTCAAAATATAGCAGCTTAATTGCCTTCAGGCTTTTGCAAAGTCTCCAGCTGGGTAGACTACTAATCTTTTGCAATTATTCTCATAATTATAAAATTATAATTATGCCTGTTTTCTGATGATTGATCACGGTTCAGAACAGCTCACACGTATATTCCTTGATACCTGGATGTAAACCTGATCTGAAAACCACCGTATCTTCAACGGAAGGTGACGAAACCCTGTTGAGATACATGAATGGAGAATCTGGCTTGGAATATTAAACATGTTCAACTGTGTAATGCTGGGCTCCCAAGAGATCCCTTCTGGTATCTTACTGAGCCCCTGTGTGAGCCATATCAACAGTCTGCCTCTGTACATTGTTAACTAAGTAACTCACCCACACCTTCGGGATTTGAAAAAAGCATTTAATGTAGTCATGTAACATGATATGTTGCAATGATTCTTGCTGGCCAAGCAATGTTCTTTGAGAAAACTGAGGCAGAACCACGTTAACCCTCTTGACCTTCAGGTTAAACTCACTTGCATGAAATGTCTGTCTTTGCTTTTTTTTTTTTTTCCTTTTCTATTCTTAAGCATGCAGACATTTTTCCAGACTCAATAAGAAGTCCCAAACCACACAAAAATCTTGGTGTGCGAGGGAAGATAGGCTGAGAAAGAGGGGAGCAACTGCAGAGGGGTGCAAAAGCAAAGGTAGCTCCAGGGTGCTCCTCTGTGGGGGTCTTTCCCCTTGAATGGGGAGTCATGAGATGAGTCCAAAGGGGTTCACCACCGCAGGGTGGGAGAAGTCACCAGAGGAAGCCTCTCCTTACCTCTTTTGTTGGAGCTGTTCTCATCCAAATGAGTGAATTTTTATTTAGTACCTGTCTGTATAGCCCTGTGGTTTCCAGATCTGGGAAGCTACATCAAGATCTTGCTTAAGCACGTGCCCTAAACCCATGTCCATGGCCATGGAGGTGCTGAGGTGCCTCCCTCTTCTGTTTGATCCAGAAGATAATCTCTGCATGCAAATCCCTTCAAAATCAAAATTTTCTCAAAAATAATAATTTCCTGCAAGATTTTGTCTAACAGTAAATATTCCCAAATGATTCTACACCCTGTCCCATGGGAATAACCACAGTAATAGCCTGTTCTCGGGGGGATATTCAGGGAATTACCAAGTATTCCTGAATGAGCAACTGCATTTGACTTTTCTCTATGAATTATCCTACATCCATAGCATCTTATAAATAGCTCAAAGCAGAGTCACCTTTGAATTGTTATTTTGGTGCCATATCAAAAGTGAGCATGCTTCTTCCACCTACCTGATGTCTATACAAATCAGTAATTCCCCTGTCTAGGTTTTTAAAAACTCTCTTGGAGTAATCCTTCTCTCCCAAATGAGGAGATTAAGCCATGGGCTCCAAATGGGACTTAGTGATATTTTCCCACTTGATCACTTTAAAGTCTTTTCTTACCCTATGGTAGCTTCATAAAGTACCTTTTAGCTTTTAGCATGATCAAGGGAGTCTGACTTCTCTTTAATTTTCTGTGTAATGCTTTTAGGGGACCCAAATCCTTTAAGTAAAGGACACTTTATTAATTTATGGCTACAAGAATTTTTCCCTTTGGCATTAGTCTGTACTGCCCAGAAGGTGCAGTTTTCTAGTCACGCCATGCATAAATGTACACCCGATTACAGGCTTTTAAGCACTACTTTATAAAACCATGAGCACACGTGAAGGTACTTGAGAGGCAACCCAGCTACCAGATGAGTAGACCCAGGTTGTCTGCAAGCCACCAGCGTGGCTGTAGGCTGCAGCTCCAACATGAGATTGTCAAGTGAGACCAAACAGTGTGAGCCACGGTATCTTGGGCAAAGAGGAGAGAGGATTATGCTTCAAAGAGTAATGCTTGTATAACTCTGCTATCATCAGTATTGGTCTCATCATGAAAGCCTGAACACAAGCAAAATGGCCAGCTGCTACCTTGCATTTTGCTGAAACCTGTGATGTGAGTTGGTAGGCCAGGGATGGGGAGGGCATGCTTGTGCCTGAAAGTTCATTTGTTTTTCCAGCTCCATCACCTTGACTAGAGAAGATATTATCTCTCCAAATAAATGTCCCCCACTGATATTCTTCATATCAGATCTCCTTGCTGCACCATTGCAAAGGTATGGTGATTAGCACAATTTAAAATGAGAGAAACCAGCCCCCGGTCCCCTTGAAAAGCTTGCACAGAAAGTCTTGCCTTGCCTTGCATTTAGATCTCGATAAACAGCCATAGCACAAACTAGGAGGGCTCTCTTATTGCCAAAAAGCTTGTTCCTGACCCATGCAATAAGGTCTGGGCAGGCTGATAATTGTGTCTGATGAATTTGCACAAATTTATTCATGGTGAGATTATTCCAGGGGGCAGGGTTTGTTGCAGATTTATCATGTATTTTAAGTCGTTCTCTCCTCTTCCTCCCTTTTCTGTTGACATCTTTGTATTAACAGGCAACAGAAATACCCCTTTTCAGCTTTCCATTTTGCCAGCCCAACAAGCCAAAAACTCAGGTTATTATTTTCCGTGTTCTTTCTTTCTCTTGTTTTGTGCAGAGTGGTCTCAACAGGGGGTAACAGTGACACTAGCACAGCCTTAGCTCTCTGACAAATGCTTCACCAGACACACGTTGGGATCATATTAGCCCCCTGACCCCACCAGCCGTGTTGTTGTCAGTAATCAGGCATTGTCTGGCCCATGAACACACTCAAGGCTTTCTTCTCCTCAGATACTTCCAGCCGATGAGCTCCGAATTTACAACAGAATTTCTCGTAATTGATATAACAGATTATTAGCACACAGCGTGGTACATTTCACCAAATTTCTGCTATTAGGGTTATGAAGATCATCCAGTTCTTTCTACGGGATGCCTCAAACTCTATTCATTTTTATTGAATTTATTAAAGCTGCTGAATTTTAGCCTATTTTCATTTGTTTTGCTTGAGTCTAAATTAACAGTTAAGCTTCTAATTATGTACCACAATAACCAACTCAGCCTGAGGAATCAGTGATGTCTATTTGTAAATTCATCCCTGTGTTTGTATGCCTAACCCTCTATGCCTGTATTTTATGCGTACTCAGAATAAGATGCCATCAAACATGACAAAAGATTATCTGATGAACCATTCAGCTATAATGCTTATCTAAATTGAATGCTGTGTAAAATAAATTACAGTTTGCTAAAGGAAGTGAAACATATTTTACCTTACACTAAAAATTGCATTTACTCCTCAAATCAATCAAGTTTCCAAGGTTGATGAATAAACTAAAATCTCTGCTCCTGTAAGCACCATGCTCTTAGTTGGAAGGTAGAGACAGATAGCTTCTGCACTTGTTTATTTTTATCTGTGGAATGATTCCTTTCTTGAAAGAAGGCACTTATGCCCATGGCATCTATAGACTTGTTTTGGCTGCACTTTCTGCAATTTCTTTCTTTTGTAGTGGTGCTGTTTTCATCAAGTATTTCTGCAGAGTACATGCAGTCCTTGTGAGGGGTAAGGTGAAGTGGCAGGTAGCATGATGCCTTCTGGGTTCTTGTCTGAAACAAATCTGCACAAGCAGCGAGGTAGGGCTTTCTGAAGGGACATGTAACTTGAGGCATCTTGTCAGCAAGTGTATTCCTTGTAGAGAGAGTGCCAAGAGACTATTCTTAATTATCTCAGGTCAGCGTTACCCCAAAGTACTCAGCTTTTGAGAAATTCTTTGCCAAAGTCACTTTGAAAACATTCTTTTTTTGTTGTGTCATTTGTTCCTGTGTTTTGAATAGGGGCCTGTGGTTTGACAGAGGATTTTCCCGATTTTCTGTGTCTTGTAGTGTCAAGAAAATACAAAGTCTTAATACACACAAAGCTTTCTGGTATTCAAATACCAGAGCTTGAACTAAAATAGGTACTGGACTCGCTTTTACTTCTCCTGCTTATGTGTCCTTCTTAGAGACTGCTGTCAGTAGGGGTTGGATGCTTGCAATAGCCAGTACTTGAAAAACATACCGTGTAAGTCCATTTCTGTAATGATATTTATGTACCTGATTCACACTAAAACAATTCATATTTACATATAGAATCATAGAATTGTTTAGGTTGGAAAAGACCTTTAAGATCATCTAGTCCAACCATTGACCCTACTCTCCCAGGTCTGCCACTAAACCATGTCTCTAAGCACCACATCTACACGACTTTTAAACACCTCTAGGGATGGTGACTCAACCACCTCCCTGGGCAGCCTGTGTATCTAGGTAACTGGTAGAGTATGGACCTTCATTCATTCATGGCGTGCTCATTTTTTTGGTTCTGTGGAAGACAAATCATCCTGTATCATATCAACAGGTCTAATTATTTTTCTGTGAAAGATATCTTTCAAAAAAACCTCCAAACCTCCAAACAACCAGGCAGTGGCTACCTTTTCTTTTTTTTTGACTGATAATGTCTGCACCTCTAAGTGCTTGGTCAGTAGTGTGCAAGAGGATGCAAAATGCTTCAAGGTAGGCTTTTACTTTGCTATTCTTCCATGGTTGCAATGTGGAATATTGCACTCCATTATTACAGTATACCTACCCAGTGATTTAGATGTTAAATTTTGCAGTCTTGCATTAGTTTTTTCAGGCTAGAAGACAGAAGTTTCTAAAGCAAAACCAAGATGAAAGACAAAATACTGCTTTACATGTTTAGCAACAGATAGAAATCTGGACTAAGAGAATTGAACTTTAAATTAAATAAAAAAACATCCTAGAGCAAGTAAATTGCTTTCTCATTCAGATTTTATTTGAACCTGTCACAGAAAGCACACATCTTTTATTCTCTTGAATTAATGTATTAGTTTGAAAAGTATCCTAGTCCTATGCTGTTTGATGTGACTTCTCTGAAGGATGAGTATCTGATTTTTCATGCTTCCTGGGAATCTATAATCATAGAGGATTTTATGTCCTAATAGTCATGCATACAAATATTTCTGCCTGCTGTGGGAATGTCGGAAGGATCTCAGAGTTGCATCTTGAAGTGTTACAGCTGATGAAAAGCACAGCTCCTTGTGGGCGGTCATGGACAAACCAGCTGGGTGCCCTCTTCTTGTGTTCAGACTCTCTCTCTGGGCATTCAGACCTTGACTGACTTTTGCTACCTCTCCACATAGGTGTGGGGGTATTTTGCAACAACTCTGTAGCGATTAAGCAACTAAACAGTCAACAGATGTAGAGCAAGTTGCAGACATGGAATAAGAAACCTACTGGAGTCAGAGGAAATTCCCTAAATCTCTCTCCCAAGAGACAATGGAGGGCCATGCAAGTGTTTTCCAAACTAATGGAAAAACTCAGCTTTTTCTGTTTCTTCACAACAAAAGTTTTGGAGAACATAAAAAGGTAGTAAAATGCTGTCTCCTGCACAGTAAGAAAGCAGGATAGAAAATGAGATTATTTATTTCTGTATGTAAGCACTTGGAAGGGATGCAGAAAAAAGTGGTGTGAGGCTATTTAAACTGGAAGATGCTCATACGAGGAAGGGCATCACAATCGTGTCCAGGAGAAAAAGGATATGAACAACATGTAAATGGTGCATAATCTAATAACTAATGAAACAAAAAAGACTGTTCCTTTGAAAATAAATAGGTAACGACATAATTTAAGGCTGGAGTCCTACATTTACTCATTCATATTCTTAATTTAGATGGGACAGTTCATGTGGTGACCCCAGTGAATAATATGTAAATTTTAGTAGGATTGAGTCATGTTAAATTTGCAAATCAAAGTACTGCTTAGAAATGTTATCTGATTTCCAGGTATTAAGTCTACAAACTCCGTTAATGGTTCAAAAGTAGGTAGCCAGTGTATATGTATCAGCTGAAAAAGTTAAAAAAAACCCCTGTATCACTATGAGGCTTAAATAGAGCAGTCCACTTTTGGGAAAGTTATAACACATCTACAAGGAAAAAAGGTGTCTAGTTTTTATATACAATCTCTCCAAGGTGGCGGCTGTAAAGGCTGATGTAGATTCATGGTTTTAATTAAGCTGTTACCAAAATTTAAACACAACAGAACTTCATAGTAATAAAAAGAGAAACCTTCTTTATTTTCTTGTGAACATAAAGCCCCATGATTTTATGTATCTCTTACTTAGGAAAAAAGATTTTTGTAATATAGGTACTTATAAATAAATTTTATTCAGTTCTTGTTTTGCAGGAAACAAACTCATTGCAAAGGATCATCATAATAAAAAATACCCCTGTTTGAACTGACTCCACTTAACTAAGAATGCAATTTTTTTACCAAGAGGAAACAAACACACTTACCGTACAGCTGGTTAGAGTGTATTATCATACAAACACTTCAAGCTGCCTTGTGGTAAAATGAACATTGAAGTCAATATCATCCACCCACACACTGAACCTGCATGACAACATTTCTCCGTAAACTTGAGAACAGTGTGGTGGGAGGATGCTCCAAGGGCTGGGGGAAGTGGATGCCCAACTGCTTGGGGTTGCTGTGCAGCAAAGTTCTGCCTGATGGTTGGTGCTCTGTGGGCCCTACAATGAGTTTACAAGACTGGACCATCAACAGATAGTTTTTTTCTAAATGTTATTTGAGTTTTATGGTTTCATGTGGGTCTTCCAAGTCTGAGGTTGTCTAAACATGTGTATGATTCCCTGTGTGATTTAAGCGAAGTGAATGATTTATACAGGGCATGAGCCAGGGAAATGTTGCTGTGTGGGTAGTGAAATTGATCTGTGCTGATGAAGTGCCTCGTATGGTGGCTCCCCATGGGGTCCCCAAAAGCTTATGATCAGTATCAGGGCTTTTGTCACAGAAGCACGTAAGGGTCTGCACATGTGATGCATCACGGGGTCTGCGAAGGGTTGGCAAACGCTGCGTTAATACAGAAATAAATGACTGTCCAGATGCGTTGTGTGTGACCCCAGCAGGGACTCTGGGGTGACATCGACACACCAAAGTAGGACAGCAGGAAAATACCGCAAGGTAAGGGGAGGAGGAGCTGCAGGGTTGGTGCAGCTGGGAGGACTGGTGTGAGCTGAGAAGTGGGCCAGGAGGGATGGTAGGTAGTAACACAGCCCTTCAGTCCCCTCTTCTCTGGCTACTACTTCATAAATGGTCGTGTATGAAATCCAGATGTAAGTATATAGCGTGACAGTGGTGTGTTCTCATTGGAAAAGTGCCTGTGTTTTCATTTTAAGTAGGGTCCCTGCTCTGTAACAACTTGTAAATACTCTTTATCAGTTATATGAGCCAGATGGTATAATAGATGACTTCTAGTGACTCCTGAAAAATAGAGAAGACTCTGACTAGACACCATTTACATTGTTTTTTGCCATTTGGAGTACATATATGTTACAGCTTACTTGGAAACAGAGGGCCAAGATGAGCCCTCACAACCATGGCACGCAAATCCCTCATACTGAGTTTGGTACCGGCAGCGTACGATTGCTGGAGCTGCAGCGCCGATACATGCGCTGATCAACAGCAGCGAGGTGCAGGCTCTCTCCAGTCTGTGACTGTCTGCTCATGGTGCACGGGGCTCGTGGGGGACCTCTGCTTTCCTTGGTACAGGCCCCAGCGTGACGTTGAGGAGCATCATCTGTGCTAGATGTATTCTGGTTTGGACAGGACCTGCATCTCCTGCCCTCCATCACTCCTGTCCCGGAAAGTCCCTCCCAGCCTTCGAGTTCTTCTTTCCCTAAAGAAAATAAGGAATGGTCAGAATTAAACCAGAGGAAAACAGGTAGACAGTTTAGGGACTGTGTTTATGTGTTCCCTCCCGTTTTGGAGGGTAGTCAGAGTGACAGTAAAGGAGTGATACTCGAAAGGAGGACAGAGGCGGTTGCTGAAGAGGCAGTAGATGAGGGGGTTGATGGCACTGTTCAAGGCTGGCAGGTTCTGGATGATCACGGATGCGTAGAAGCGCTCTTTGGTCTCAGGGAGTATGTTGAAGTTGTCCAGGATATCAAAAAGAAAGTAAGGGCTCCAACAGAGAACAAATGCTGGAAGAGAGAGGAAATGCTTGACATTAGATAGTTTTAGCTGTTTAGGGAGGTAATCATACACGCATAGACCATAGAGAGACAGTCATAACACGTAAATATTTGTTCATGGAAAAAAAAAAATCTCTCCCTATTCAGGGTCTTATTTAAGAGAATAGTTATTAGATTTTGCTTTTATTTGTCTTTATTTTTATTTTAATGCCCATAAAATATATTATGTGTGCTCCTCTAAGCGTTTAAAGTACTCCCTCTAGACATACCGAGGCACTTTTGAACACTACACAACACATAAAGGGTAAATAGGTAGCCAGTTAAAGCACCATCAGTTACAGTGAAGCGCTCTTTTAATGGTCCCCTGAGTGAGCAGCCAATCTAAATGTACACAGCATCAACGTGCCGCTCCATGACAGCGCTGCCTGTCACAGCCACCTATTAAAAAAGGGGTCTTAGACACCCAGGAGCAAGGAACGACTCCCTTTCACACCACATTACAGCAGACCAACGTGTCATTTTGCATGCTGGTAGGAGGTGCTGTGTACATGGAGCGTGCAGGAAGACTAACTCCTGTACTGTAATTTGAGACAAGAATTTGAGGAAGGGAAGAGAGGACCATGTTGTTCATAGCCCCTGCTTTTGTTCAGAGGTGGTAGAAATAAAAAGGCCATAGATCTACCTTTATTTGCAGGCAGAGGGATGAACCTGTCCGTCACGAATTTCTATGTCATCTCCTTTCACAAAGGCTTTTGATTCAAGATCTATATAGAAACGCTGGGACAGGCACTTTACTCAACTAAGCTATAAGTACCTGGGTTGCAAATGTACAGGTATCTGTGAAATCAGACACATGACCTCTCCCTGAGCCAGATGAGACAGCAGAGTGACCTCGTGCTTGCTTTCTTGTCACATTAATCAGTATTTCTTCGCTGGCAATTAGCTGAGCGCTCACTGAATATGCATGGAAGAGGTAAACTCCCCTCCTGTTTTCTAGAGTAACCAAACTGGCAAAATAGCAATATGCATTGTCAGCATATAGATCATAACACTGACTACACAGAACTTTAAGTGGTTTTAAAGAAATCCATGGTGCCTTAATCTGTTTGCATGTCAAGAGATGCTGGGTGCCTAAGTTTATCAAGGCCCTTTGAACCACTGAGCTCTTAACATCTGATGGAGTTGCAATAGCAGTTGTTTCTGACAAAAGCTTTCCCTGATTGCCACGCAGAAAAGTTCAGACACAGAGAAGCTGTTCTTTGGCTTCTGAAAAGCACGAATCACACCGGCCTCTCTCATGTCTGCAGACACTACTGCTAAACAGTGAGCTAAGCACCTCAGTAGTAGTTATTATCACAATATCATCCCATCTGAATTTTTTGTAGCGTTGGAAAGAGGAGTGATCTCTTTTTCAGTGGTAGGGGATGGATGTCAGCCCTTGGGAGTAAATAGCTTCGGTCGCCTTCCTGCCTGTCTCTGGCAGCTAATCACCAGCCCTGTGTGATGCTGCCTTTATTTATCGAGATAAAATGTCAGCCTCCTAATTCCATCAGGATAATGTCATCTCCCTGGGAGACGGAGGACACCTGCACTGAGTCATCTGCTGCCTGGTCGGGAAAGGAGAGCTTGTTCTTCCCACCTCTGCAGGTAACACAACTCTCACATCAAATTCAGATGCTCTGCATCCCCTACCTCTCCTTCCTCTCCCTTGTACTGCCCCAGCAGCCAGCGTGCTATACATAGCCTCTAAACCTAAAAGACAACTCAGTTGCCAAGTCTTTTGGCAACCTGGATGGGAAGCAGATGAACCCTTCCTTTGTTCCTTTCAGGCAATGTCCCTCCTTTACTTTATGCACATGAAGGGTTGTGCATATCATTTCATTTGAGGCTTACGTCAGATGTCTAAAATAGGAGCCTATCAGCCAGAGGGGAGGTGAAGGACAAGGTCAGAAGGCAAGTCGGGAGGTCTAAGTAAAGCTCCTTCTCTGAGCCATCTACTGCACTTTATCCGCTGATGGCAGAGGGAGATGAGGAAGACCGGCTTCCTAACATCTGCACCCTCCCCAGCTACCAGCCTTGGGGCTTCTCACTTACCAAGGATAATTACGATGCTGTACTTGATTGCTTTCACTTTTGCCCTGGATATGAACCCACGACTGGTGTAGCCAGCAGAGGTTTTGCCACCTGGGGAAAGAACAGTTCAGCTGGTAAAGGAAGATGGCTGGTGCGTGGATGTGCCAGTGCGTATCTCTGCAGGCAGGACAGCGATACGTAGCCCATCCTTCCCTGGCATCAGGCAGGGGCTCAGTGGTTCTTGAAATTCAGACACTTGCAAACCTGCTCAAGTTGGACATTCAAAACCTCAGCCCCCCAACATCAAAAGGGGAAATGTAAGCAGAAGAGATCTTCCTGCAGCATTGTGTCAGCTGGGTATTCCTGATGCTCAGCACTTAGGAGAACCACAGCCTATGTGCCCGACTGTATCAATCTAATAAAAACCATGCGCCATCACAGCTACAGAAACGCAAGCAGTGTGGTGTTATAGGAGACATTTTCTGAACAAAACTGGCAGCTGTAATTAAGAAAACAGAAGAAACAACCTGACAAAGCAGACTACCTGTTCACTTTTAACTGCATTTCAGTCGGAAGGATTTTAAAAGCTACCTACTCCATTCCCTTAACCTCTTACTCTTTTTGATGCTTTGGATAATCAGTCACGCATTTTACTCTCCATGTTGACTCAGTAATGAAATACGAAATGCTGTTAGACTAGCTTTTCAAAGATGAAGTGTGGCTTGAATTGAGAAGCAAATCCTATTCAGTCTCACACCAAGGCTGGTTGATCTCATTTCCTCTGAAGTCACACTAATGTCTCTGAGAATCAAGTTCTGTATTTGAATAACAGTACCAGCATGATTGCAATAATATGCCTGATTTCATTATTAATGTCAATTTGCTGTTCATGTTGCTGGGTCAGAAAAATTAGGTTCGCCATAGTGAATATACAAGAAGGTCATTTTTTATCAAAACACCTTTAAACTACTGTAGTCCAAACTTAGGACTGGAATTTTCATTAATGTAATTGGAAATAACTCTGTGTACACGACTTTTTGTACCTCTTATAAAAACAGCACATCGAGGCTGTATAATTTGTAAGACAAAAAATATAAATAAAATGGATATGGACTTGTTATCAGTGAAACATCCCATTTAGAAGCTTGAAATTATTCCATACTTAATATTACTGGAAATCACTTGTTGAATTAGAGAGCAGAATATACTTCTTGGACAAGAAGAATGACCTTTTTTTCAAGACTAGTTAATACTGATTGTGTCATGAAGGCAGGGATCATTAGAAATCAGTCCTGCTCAAGCTTTTCAAAGGAGGAGTAAACCTTGGATTATTGTTGACAGATGTCAGGTTACGACATAAGGATATCTGAATATGTGCAACATCCCATTAGGACACTTCCTCCTGGTACAGACGTGATCCACGATCCTGCTTCAGGCAACTACCAGCAACTTGGTCCCCATAGCTTGATGTGTTTCCACTCACCATTTGGCTGCACTAACTGGTTGCATGCTCTTACAGTTGTGTTGTAAAACACATTAGGATAGAAGAACATACTATTCTTCATAACTAATAGGAAAGGCAGCTGACAAGTGAGGATCTTGAAATGATTTTTGCTCAGATTCTTTGCCAAAATCAATCAGAACAGTCCAAAAAAGTTTATGGTCTTGAGGTGGAAAGCTCAGCTCATTTTATGGCTTTCTGTAGCCAGGAATTTTGATCTTGACCAAAATCTGGACTTGCAAGGTCATATGAAAGCACAACAAAAGACTTACCTAAGTATTTGCTAGAAAAAATTTATTCTGGAAATGGGCAAAGTTCTAAGAATAGGGATTCTAAGTTCTACAATAAGGATTTTTTTACCTTTTAATTCACAGATGTTTTCTGTCGTTTCTCTAAAGGGGATTTAGTGTCAAAGGAAAGAAGGTAAAAAATGTATAAAAGAGTTAGGAATGAGCAATTACAGAAACCCCATTCCCACTGCAGTGATGGGTCCCAATGTGACACTGCATGTCCAGGCATTCCTGGATTTGGGGAAACCGGCTGGATTCGAATCATGAGGCTGGAGGCACATGTGCGCTGAGACTCACCAGGGCAGCTGGATATGATGACAGCCTGAGCTTTGCTCTTCATCCAGATGGTTCGAATCACGATTGAGTATATGACGCTACAGAAGGGAAAGAGTCATTGATATTATGAACTACATTAAATTTAACTGACATCTCAGTCATTCGTGCTCTATGAATATAATTATCTATGTGTAAGGAGCTCATAGAGATGGCGGGACTTCATAGGAATAATAATAACAACAACAACAACAACAATAATGATGACAACAACAATAATAAATAAAATATAACTTTCCCATAGTACTTTTCAGAAGCAGATCTGAAGAGTTTTCACCATGGAAGTCATTATCATTGTCCTGGCTTTGCAGATGTCAAATCTGAGGTGCAGAGGAATGCAATGATTTGATCAAGATCTTGCAGGCAAGAGCTTGTTGAGGATTTTGAGCTAGCCAAGGCCAAATCTACCTGGGTACCAGCCCCAGGCAGGAGGCACCTCATCCCTGCACAGGGATGTGCTTGTAGGCTTGGGACCTGCAAGAAGGACATTAGCCCTGAAATGGGGGAAGTAAGGGGCTGGACCTGTTTTGGCTGGGTGTACATGTCTGGTTTGGTGTTACTTTGTGAGTATGAAACTGACAAATAAAACGATACCCTGGGGACGTCAACAGGGGCGAGATCCATGAGAAATGCAGTTAAGTACAGTGGTGCTCGCTTTGAGGTCTCAAAGTCTTGTGATTGAAACCGAGGAGGAGAGAAGCAGCAGGTAGATAGGAAGAGTTAAATGATTCAAAACCAGATCCACCACAATTTGCATATTTAGAGGGGAACACATGTATCCTTTTAATGAGAAAGATGAAAAGTGCCCTAGTCCACAACGACCTCAGATAGTTATGACTTTTCCTAGGCAATAACAAATCTGGAGTTCTAGTTATTTAATATAGAATAGGTAGAAATAATTCCTTCTAGCTGAAGAGCTGTTTATACTCACATCCTGGATGAGGATGTTACCTTTTCAGCAGTTTACTCTGTCTGCCTTTTCTGCTGCAAGCATGCATAACGTGCAGCTAAAATCGCTAAGCAACAGCATACCTTTGACTGGTGTTTTCCTTTTTAGTCTGCCAAGGAAGACAAAAATAATTTAAAAATATTTCAGCTAATGCACTCAGGTTGCCACATTTTCCTGATGTAAAAACCAAGCATCATAACAGAAGGCCTGGGGCAGCCTGACCACTAATTGCCATAAACCTTAGTGGTGACTCTGTGAAAAAGGTGCAGCTAGGGAGATTACTTCAGGGTGTTTTATAGAGACAAAAATGTGTTTTAGTACCACATGGCTTATTTTTATTATCAGAAGAGACATTATACTTATTAGAGCTTTCAGCTTGATATATGAGCCTTTCCTACAGCACCCTCAATTCCTAGACACGCTTGCAAAGACGCACCAATATGTGTGCCTTGGAGGTTTCCTTTCGGTGGAAGCTTGAGCCATCTGGTTTCCAGGCTCAATAGGCGAAAGCTGGAAATTCAACATGCAGTCCAGGTTGTGCAGCAGAGCAGTAGCATACTTGCCCAGCAAGGGTTTTGCATGCATCTGCCGCAGACCCTGGCTTGCCCTCCTTAATCCCTTCAAGGGTCCGGCATGGCTCCCAGCTGACTTGAACATTTTCCTTTTATCTCCTGGCTTTTCAAGAACCTGTTTATTTATCAGCTGGTGCACTTGAGACATCCTTTGTAGTTTGTAATGACAATGGTGGAAAATTCATGTATCATTTCTCCTTCGATAGTTCCCATGAATAAGAATGTGTTATAATGATAATGATAAGAAAATTTCCAGCCAGCTCCTAAACGTCCTGTTTCTATTTTCTCCCTAGTCTGCTATCTCTAGCCTGACCTTTTTATTTGCAGTTGAAACAATATCCCCTCTGCTGCAGAACTGCATGTGTCCAGACGGACACACTCAGCGCTGCCTAAGCATCAGGACAAAGGAGACTAACTCCATAGGCGAAATACTCAGACTCCCTACTTCTAGCCAGGAGCCACAAGTATTGAATTACAAAGTCAGGCTCCTCACTTGCTTTCTCTCTGACCCCAGAAATGCTGCCCTCTTGGCTGCAGAGTCTGGTAGGAGCATCTCTTTCACCGGGTGCAGTTATAGCGACTGTCTTCTTCATGCACCAGTGGTGTGATGTGACATCAGGCCTTGGAATACACTTGGCGTTTCACGTATGAGATTACGTGCTGTTTCATTTGAATCCTTAATTTTCAGAAGTCCAGGGGAAAGTTTAATTCCTGGTTTAATCCAGCGGCTTCTAAAGTGCTGCCAACATAATGGATTTGTGCTGGTGTTTTTGCCTGTGTTCATCTTTCTTTTCTGGATCCGCTGGAGCCTTCCTCATCAGGAGGGGACCAGAGGTGGTGTAAAGCAGCTCAGGGTGGGTGTCAGGGAAGACGAGCCACTTGTCATGCTAGGTACACTTCCCAGTGACTGTTTTGCCAGCCATAATTACGCCTTTATGCTTTGAACTCTCTGGGACTCCAGATCTTATTAGTGCCTGATCTTGGGTTTTGGTTTTGGTTTTGTTTTTTCCCCAGCTATGCTGTCATGGAGCTAAGAAACTGGAGTTTCCAGAAACGTGTCACCCAAAGCTTAAGATCATAAAAGGCATCTATGTGTGTGTTTCAAAGCCACAACAATAAAAAGAGAGCACTTATGAAACAGAAGTTGTATTTTTCTTGCAAGGGAAAAGCAGGGTTTTTTCAGAATGCATTTGTAGCTTCTTTCTTTCTGTAAAAGGCAGCTGGAGGAGGATGTGGCAGTTGATGACACCTCAAAGGGTGGGAAGAAATTCCCACTTGATGGAAAATGAAGTGGCAGGTGAGCAAAGGGTAGCAGAGGATAGATGATGACTGGTATTCAGATGGACAGGAGGGTGTTCAGCGATGGTCTGCACCATTCTGACAGTATCGTAATCTCTGTTTCCTTACTCTCAGCATCAACCTGCTCAGCCTTCCCTGCCAAGATGTAAAAGCACAGCGTACACGTTGCCACAAACGTCATTTCCAAACACATGTGACATGCCTGCACGCTGCTTGCTCTTGTCTCCACTGAAAGCACTGGGAGATGCAATGTACAGTTTGTTAGGTCCAGATGTTGTCAGGTTTCTTTGTGTCTGTAAGCGCATAGTGCACTGGTCTTCCAGCCCTTACTGGGGATTCTTGGGTGCTACAGAAACATGTGCTGTAGTCATTTTAATGCATAGTATGATGTTAAAATACTATATGAGTTGTTGTGGCCCATTATTTGCAGGTGAGAGACTAATGAAAAGGAAGAAAGAACTCAGGTGGAGTAGTCAAACCTGGATGGAAAAATAATTCAAGCCTGTTTGAGAAGGAGATGCTCAGAATTTGAAGACCACATGATAGAAAATTGATCTGAAAACGTGGTGATTTTTCTAGCCCTGACAGAATACATATCTGGAAAGGTGGCAGGAAAATACAAGAATATGGTTCAGACTATGGATGTATCTCAGCAAATTAAATACATTGCATCTCCAAAAACAATTTAGCTTGATTCAAATTCTGAAGGACTAAGAAGCATGTTCATTGTAGCATGTTATTTATTAATGGTGTTGTTTAATATGACCCCATTGGTAATTACAGCATTCTTTATCCGTCCATGTAAATAACTAATCTATGGTGAGTCATACAAATGCTACCACGAATAGTCCCACTCCATCTTTATTTTTAATTCATAGATCACTTTCATTTTGGAAAATAAAATGTCTTCTGGTAAAGCTGTATATTGATATTAACAATCATAAGAGTTATTGATCTACCCACTCTTTTAAACACAGACTTTTATTATTATTTTAAATAAATGATTGCATTATGATAGCATCCCACCCAGCTTCAGTATTTACTAGTAAAATGAACCTTTACCATGGCAAAAAATGCACTTAAGCTCCCTGTTAATTGCTTATATTTATCATCCAGCATTGCCTATTGTTCCTTGTAGTTTATTTGCACAAAGTGATGCAGCTGCGTTATGTTTTATGGTAGCTAATTTACAACACTATTTATCCAAAGACAAAGGGCATATGTAACTTCATCTGAACAAACCATTGTAGGCATGTGTAATGGCTAAATGAATAGACAGGCAGATATTTGAACATTTGAGAAAGATCTAGGCTTTTTTATTTAGAAATGGAAATTGCAAGCAAAAATTATTGTGCTCACTGAATCAAGCTCAAAAAATGACCTTTGGTATTTTTATTAATAGTATTTTTATTCCCTTTATTTGATTTAATTCAGACAAATGCCTTTTATTTAATCTTTTTTTTTTTTATTTCATTGTGATGTCTTGGTTTTAGTTCCATATTTTTCCTTTTAGCTGATTCTGTTTTTTTCTCTTCTAATTATTTTTCTGCTGCTCCAAAGCAAATGTTCTTTTTGGAATTCTGATTTTAAACAGCAGATGGATATTTTTTCCTCTGTGCTTCAAGGGGAACTTTCACAATTTTTTTTAACCTGAATTTAGAATTATATTACATAAAAGCCTATGTATTACATTTATCAGCTTAAAATATAAAAAATATATTTGGCAATCATGAATAACAGGTAAAAAGATCCTGAATTTCTGGATACTCAAGTGCCAGAATATAATTATGGTTTGGCACAGAGTAGTGATATAGAATAGAAACTCTGTATCTCTCCTGTCTCCCTATCACAGGAACTGAGGGGCACAGGTGCAAATATTTGCAGGAAAGCAGTCTGTAAGCTTGATTTGACCCATATTTAACCTCTGTTCAACAACCCCCCAGAAGTATTCAGTTATCACAGATACCGTTTGAGCTTTGCTTGGCATATCTGGGTGTAGGAGAAATGGCTGATGACACTTGTCCCTGAATAGAAGAGAACGAATTAATGCTGGTTGCCTAATTAATTTTTATGAAATGTCTGGGGTTTGGTAGGTTGACAATATCAACTGCAGAAAAAGTGGTAGATTAGTCCAAATAAGAGGGAAGAACAGGCCAAATTTTCAAGCGCTGTAAGCAAGAACCTGGTGCAGGATCTGTGTCTCTCCCTGATGGACACTGAGACGGTGGGGAGGAGGGGAGCTTTTACATGAATAGGACAAATACTCTCCCCTTTTCTCAGCTCTCAAAGATAACCACACACTTGGGTTAAAAATCTAATCACAGCTTTTCATTCTCTTTTCATTATTCAGGTCTTGTTCGTTTATATTATAATCAGATAAAAAGCTCGCCACAAAACCACAAGTTGTTTGATAACTGATTGCTGATTCTCCAGTTGTGAAGAAGCGGTGAGAACAGACCTCTCAAATATTTAAATCTTTCAGGGCTGTTGCAGTTTTGTTCATAGATTGCCTTTTTATATATACCTCCAAAGAAGGCCAGCAAAGCTGGTGAGCGGTCTAGAGCTCAAGCCTTATGAGGAGCAGCTTGGGGAACTGAGGTTGTTTAGCCTGGAGAAGAGGAGGCTCAGGGGAGACCTTATCGCTCTCTACAACTACCTGAAAGGAGGGTATAGCGAGGTGAGGGTCAGTAACAAGTAGAAACAGCCTCAAGTTGCACCGGGGGAGGTTTAGGTTGGATATTAGGAAAAATTTCTTCACTGAAAGGGTGGTCAAGCATTGGAACAGTTTGCCCAAGGAAGTGGTTGAGTCACGATCCCTGGAGGTATATAAAAGACATGTAGACATGGCATTTAGGGACATGGTTTAGTGGTGGACTTGGCAGTGCTAGGTTAATGGTTGGACTTGATGATCTTAAATTTCTTTTCCAACCTAAATGATTCTATGATACATTAAAAAAAAAAGGGACAGATTGTTATTTTCTTTTGGTTCATGTTTTGCCTTGGAAGCTATAGGGTTTGCTCATACCACGTCTGGGGGATTAGCTCATCAGTGAAAGGGTTTTCCAGACTGAGCATAAGGTTATCAGCTAAATAATTCATTCCACGAGCTGCGGTGTTATGAATAACACAACTCCTGTGAGTTGGTTGAAGGCTGTCAGGAACATGTGAAATCAGCTCTGCCAAGAGAGCTGAGGGATGGATGAGAGAAGCTTAAAAGATGGTGGTACCTGGACTGTAGCAAGTGAAAACTGCTCAGCCAAAACAGCGTATCTAGTGTGGAATTAAGTCCTGCACCTGAAAAGTAAAATTTTATCCTTTGTATGCACTTCGGATGAACTGCACCAGAAAAAGTGCTGTCATCAGTGAACTGCTTTGCTCTAGAGGTTAGGTTTTCAGCAGATTCAGGCAGCAGAACTAATTAAGAATTAAGTCTGCCAGCCACTGTCCCACATTGCATCAGGCACCTGCCATGCAGCTAAATCAGAGTCCTTTGGCAGAAAAAATAAAGTAGCTGTGCAAACAAAATGAATTATTGCAGAAAAGACTTATGCTTTCTTTGTGTGCACCCTGCCTCACTTCCTCAGTAAGTGTGTCGTGTGCCTCGGCTTCGGGTTTATTTGTATTCCTGGCTTCTTAGATACTGATCCTTGACTTTCTGCTTGCACGTTTATGAATCGTCTCTCCATTGTTATGTTGTGGCCTTTTTTTAATAACATCTTCAGCTAAAGGCCATTAAACTAAAAAAAAAATCACAAAATGCCTTCCTTCGTTTGCTAAATAACACCTTTCATTTTTCTAGTTAATGTTTTGACAAGAGTGTCACACAACTACAATGTACATGATCTCTCTCACTCACCCTTATGAAACAGCATCTCGTTTGTCGTCAAACCTACTGTGCATCTGAAAGTATTTGGTGGAACAAAACTTCTGCAGAGAAATTGAGTCCCTGCAGATGTTAACAGCTATTCCTGCTGTTCTATAGCTGCAAACTGCTTACTAGGGCATTTATACGCCACAGCCACATCAGGTGGATTAGCTTTAAACTCCTGGATTGCCAAGAAATTTTAAAGAAATAGGTGTCACGCCTTGAAGCTACCTTGACAGATGTTTTACAGATGCATCAGCTGGGAAGTTGCAACCTTCAATTGTATGCTTGAACTTGAAAAAAATGTTCTAAAAAAATGACCAGTTCTTTCCAAACTGCATGGCATTTATTCATAATGTCTCTGCTGACCTTGCCCTGATGGTAATCCTCTTTTTATGTGGTTTTAGACAATCCTCTCTATTCTGAAGAAAATAGAATCACTGACAACTAGAAATAAATGGGCACAAAAAAATCATTCCCTGCACCACCCCCCTTCCTTCCTCCCAGTGCCCGACACCATTTAGGACCTGTCAAAATTTGACTTCTGCTGGCAAGGACATGGGAGCGTTTGTGTTAGTGTACACTGAAACCAGGAACGTGTTTGGGGACTGCTCTGCCCCGTGGCTCCAAGGCCAATGTTTTAAGTTCCTGTCCTGCCGTAAACTTGTCATGCGAAAGTTGCTTAAGGTTAAAGCCACAAAAATTTTAGGATGTTTTATTCATGTCTCAGCTGTCAGGGCAATTTCATGAAATGCCAGTTTCGCTGCCTTTCCCTTTTCCCTCGTGTCTTCATCGCCTTCTTGCTTCTGGGGATTTACTGTAAAGCAAGTCACAGAGCCGATCTGGTTTGAATATCTTCCGTTGGCAGGGAGGAGGGGAGCATAATGTCAGCAGCTCTGAAAAATTTGTTGCTATGTAGCTTGCCTTTTCTTGCCAAACAAGTATATAAGCCATGTAAAAAGGAGTGGCTGAACTGTAATAGGAAGCGTGCGCATCTAAGTTTGAGTGCGAAAGAGATGTTTCACACACCTGTGGAATGACTGATAACTGGACAGGCTATGGGTCTTTTTCCTAAAACACTTAAGATGTTGGCTAGAATTTCCTGATTGCTAGTGACCTGAGAAAATTCATAACAAAACTCCTCTCACAGTAACTGCCAGCCTCAAGGTTTTCTAGTGCCATTTCTTTTGCACAGTTAAATTACTTTTTGCCTCTTCTGTGTGTGTTTATTCTTTTTGCTGCTAGTGCCGGGCTGCAGATCCACATTTTTATTTACATATTCCCAAGAATATTTTCTGGTTTATTTAAAGCTAGACTGGTTTTAAGATACAGGCCAACTTACAAAGGGAACTTATGCTGTCTAGGAAGGAAGAGCAGTTGGATAATCTGGGAGCAGTTTTTCTCTATTACTATCATGTCCTTTCTTCAAGGAGAACTTCTCATGATTTTGTTTGTATATCTGTGCAATCTGGCACAAAAATGGAAGGATTAATAAACTGATGTATTACGAGCAAAGTATAAAAATTGTCCCTTCTCTCTAGGGACCAACACTGGTCAGTGTTGAATTTGTCTCAAAAAGTCAGCTAGATGAGCTCAAGCACCATGGTTTCCATGCTCCTGTGGTTTTGGTTCCATCAGAGGTAAACTTGTTTCCATTAGAAGCTGCAGGACCTAATCTCTGTGATTAAACAGTAAGAAACTTCATGGCACAACTCAACTGGAAAGGAACTAAAACAACCACATGGTCTTTACTATTTAGCTTATGTAGCCAGTCCTGTCATCATCTAGAAAAGACCAGCCCCCTGGGGTGTTAATGAGCAGGAAGCTAACCGTGACTCATGGCTCATCACCTGCTGGAAAAGCAGATGGACCATGAGAGATATCCAAAGGACATGCAAACATAGCTCCTCTCTCACAGACCAAACAGCACGTCATCAAATTATGGGGAATGAAAGGAATCCCAGCAAGTCTTCTTTGCCACTGAGAAGAAGAGATGGACACCAAGAAATTCTATGCTACTGAAAGAGAATAAAAGGGAAAGAAAGGAAAGGAATATGTCTGGGCTCGGAGAACAAGTTGCTGCCACCAGCAGCCTTTCAAGGCAGTTAAGAATCCTCACTCCTCTTCCACATCAGTTTTTGACTGCTCCTTTGCATTATTAGCTCCTCATGGCTAGGTAATTTTTGCTTAAGAGTGGCTAATGGCAGCTCCCCAGAGGGGGGCAATAAAATTCACTGATCCCCAAGCACAGGCTGGGATATTGATTGACCTCGGTTTAAAAGCAGATTCTGCTGCAGATAGTCTTTGTGATTTTGGGCAAATCAGTCTCAAATATTTGCAGCTCATGTTTCCCAAAACGAGAAGAATTTTATTTGTTCATATTTTAGGAGTGGTTGGCAGCTTCAAACACTTGGAGATTTCTTTCCGATCCTGGTGAAGGAACACTCTTCTAGTACTATGAAGCTTGAGAGCACTTTAAGTTAATTTTAGTTTAATTAGCGTTAAGTGTCATCTCCTGTTCTTTTATTAAAACTATGTTTTGTCATAATAGCTAGACATTCTTACTGGATTTATAACAATATCTTTCAAGCCTGAATCTGCAGAGATAAGTGGGCACGCTTAGAGATTCAGTCCTTTTTTTCACAGAAAATGTTTCTGGCTATTAATACAGCATGGAGAACACCCAGGGCAAGTACAGTGACCTGTGCATTATGTGATAAAAACTGAAGCAGCTATAAGGCAGGCGTGGAAATGAAATTGTAATGAATGAGTAGAAATTAAAACATTAAGATGATTGCACACTTGACAGCTTTCACCACATGCTTGCTGACTGCAGTTCAGGCTTACCTGATAATGATCAGAGGAATGAAGTACACCAGGAAAGCCACCACTGTCATGTAGGGTATCCAGTAGGAGTCATCGGGCCAGAGAGCCCAGCACTGCACTTCCCCATTGGAGAGCTGCCGTTTCCCAAAAATAATCAGAGTCGGTATGGAAAACAGGAAAGAGAGGCTCCAGGCCACTCCAATAAGAACTTTCGCCTGTCGTTCTGTGCAACAGAGTCAAACAGACGGTGTTAACGGGGGTGCTGGCACAGCTGGCCCCTTGTAGCAGTACTGACAGAAAGGCAGGGAGGGGGAGGAAACTGGGCGAAGAAAGGGAATTTTGGTCTGCAGCTGGTTGGTGCTGAAAAGACTTCAAAGGATTATGGGGATTTCATCTTTTTCTCATGACAAAAAGTCATGTCGTTATGGGCTTGTATTTTAAACGTTTTATTTAAAGATGCTAAGGGTCCAGTGAATCTGAAACGCAATAAGAAAGGCACTGGTCAGGGTCAGCAAGTCAGAAACATGAGATACGAAAGGTTCCTCTGCGCCACCAAGACAACATCATGAACAAATGTGAAGGACCGCAGGCCTGCCCTACTCTGTGGTCTTACCCTGGCACAGCAAAGCGGCAGTCAGTCAGAGGACATAGAGACAGAAAGGAAGAAGGAGCCCTTGTGCTACAGATAACAGAGGAAGGCTGAGACCAGGAAGGGTTACTTAAAGCATACACTAGGTTGGAGCATACTGGATGTACTGGAGGGGGAAAATATCCTCCTTGGAATGGTAATTAAACATTTTTATGCATCTTGTAGTGAGAAAGTTTGCAAAACACTTCCTATCAGGAAAGAGAAAAAGCCTCTGTTCAGGTTTGGGACAAAACTGCATGTCCAGCTGTCTTTAACTCCAACTGCAATTCTACTGCCCCAGAGAAATGTGGTCCTGGAGAGCCCAGGCATCTCCTGCAGTTCCCCGTGGCACAGCACGCATCAAACCCAACTCCTGATGACGGGAACATGCTCAAGCCATGCTAAGGGTGGACTGCTAACCATGAGAGAGGGCAGATGATGGTGGGCTGGTGCTCAAGTGCTCAGCCTTGTTTTATCTGCTACAACTGACATTGACTAGAAGTTCCTGCTGGACCTCATGGTGAAGATCAGGAAGTGAAGAATCCCAAAACACTTGGCAGATTTGGGCTACTGCTTCCCCTTGACTTATGGCCTCCTCCACTGCCAAGTGGGGAAAACTGATGGGAAACCAAACGATATTTGATGGTACCCAGGGAATTTTGTAAAAAATGATGGGTTGGAGCAAACAGCCCCAAGGTGTTTGTTTTCACAAATCTGCATCTTCTCACTAAAATCCATGTATCTCTAGCTGAGAAGTGTGGGGAAAAAAGGCTGATCTGTGGAGTACCGGTGATTCTCAGCAGCAGTTATTCCTCCTGAGTCAGATTGTGAGAGGAACAGATGGGGACAGATTTTTTTTGATCTGGGAAGCTTTGGTGTTGAAATACTTTATTGTTCTACAAAATACCCGAGGTTGTGTGTGAAATGGAAAATCACTTTAAATTATGCATATCAAGAAGAACGTCTTTCCTCCTTGAAGCTCAAAGAGCAATACAAAAGTGAGAGAAACATTCAAAAGTAATTTTATGCTTTATAAAACATCAGTTACAAATATTCACTTATCCTGCTCATTTTTAAATGCTATCCACGTTCAGCAAAATACAGTCTCGCTAATCTAGGGCTTAAGGGAGTTCCGACGACATTGACGTAAATGAGAGGGTTAGATTAAGTCTATAAATATTGCACAGGCAGAAGAGAACTGTAAAGTTTCCTAAAGCATAACAGAATAAACTTAGCAAAAGGAATATTAAGAATAAGTTTCACAAAATATTTCCTGACAGAAAGGGCTTTTCGATAGTGAGCTAGCTACTTAAACTACATCCATACAAGCCTCAGTGAGGCCCATGTCTCTATTTCTAAGGGGAAAAGATCACACTTGGATAACATACTTTATTTTTTGCACTGTGTAATGATGCGCTTTATTTGAAGAAAAGTGGGCAATTTGGGCTGGGTAAGAGTGATATTTATCTTTGTGTTTTATAAAACATTACCTGCAATGTTAATTTAATCTTGTTTTTAAATATCCCTCATGTTTGGTGGAATACGGCCTTGCTAGTCTAAAGGGCTTTACAGGGCACTGACAACATCTAGGTAAGTAATTTTTGTTTTATCAGGTTAATGTTAGTTGGCTGCCTCACAAGTGGGGCTTTTTTATGCTGTTTTTTGTAACTGTTCTACTATGCTCTAAATGCCAACAAATTGTATAACTAGAACTATATCAATTACAAATGGAATCAAATAAATAACACCTTTTGAAATATGATATTCTATTCAGCCAGTCTCAGCATTTTCTTTTAAAAACAATATTACTCTTTAAATGGAGAGTTTTTCTTGCTGGGGTGGTCAAGACTGACACCCAGGCTGGAGAGGGAATCTCAGTTGTGAGCTCTGGCACTGACTTTCCTAAAGGATATTTTCATGACACTGTTCCTTTTGCTCTGCTTCCGCCATCTGTGCACTGTGGCCGTGGTTTTGTGCACATCTGTCTACTCCCAGCAACATGTGGTGGGGAGACACCTCTTGGGAGGAGTTTTGTTCCTTTCTACCCTGAGCAGCAGTGCCATGCAATCCTTCTACAAAGTGAGTGACATTTTAAAACTAGGTTTCAAATCCAGAGCGAGCGAACTGTTCCAGAATCTCATTGATCTGTTGGACCTTAACATCATTTGCAGCCCAAAGCCATGCAAGGGACATGTTACACCTACTTGGGTTTTGTCTTTTACTCAAGCAGTTCTGTTGTCACCTCCTGTTTAGTTTCTATACCGCTTGCGTATATCTTTTCAATATGGTGAAATGTTTATAAAACTTCTTCTGTTATAACTTCGCAGTTTCTTTTCGATCTTTCATTTATGATTTTTTTTAATGACCCCTTTGGTTATTGAATTAGGTGCCTCACACAGTAAAAGCATTAGGACTAGAATGTGTAATTCTTCCACTTCCTGCACTTTCTGTGGTCATTTATGTATTCACAAAATGAGTATAAAAGATTTAACCGTTGAAGTTTGTTTTCTTAGAAGCCATGCAAATGTTTTTTAACATGACTTGAGGTCAGTAACTGAACCACAATTTTAAAAAAAATAACTTGTTCGACATTTTCAAAGCAAAATGTTTGGGGTTTTTTTTCCAAAATGATATTTCAAGGTTACATGGAAACATAATTTTAAAAATTGGTAAGGAAAAACAACTCTTTTGTTTCTTGATTGAAAGATTTTGGGGGATGAGCATTTCATGTTGGAAAGAAATTTGTCACAAGTTGACTCAGAACTGTTTTTAAAGTTTCTCCGTGTCATTGCCAATGACAAAGTTTCATAAATCTCTTTGTTCTCTGCCTGCAGAATGGCTAAGAGGGCATTTCAAAAGCCCTGCACACGACACCTCTGCTAGGAATAGCTGGGTGCAAAAGGTGAATATTTATGTATATTCCAGGAAGTTGCTATGGTAAATATACCTCTCTAGACCATTCTTTTAAATTTACAGCTGCCTCCTTTTTTCATTTAAGCATGGTCTTTGCTTGTCCACCAGTGTGTA
Source organism: Burhinus bistriatus (assembly GCA_013397275.1). NCBI lineage: Eukaryota > Metazoa > Chordata > Aves > Charadriiformes > Burhinidae > Burhinus > Burhinus bistriatus. The sequence continues at coordinate 961,540 of VYXH01011498.1, read as the reverse complement.
GCCAGCCCTTGCCAGAGGCAGGTGGGCTTTGCCAGCGTTATCTCTGCTCGTGGCCTGTTTTCCCCCAGAGTTGCACCCAGCTGATGGCTCTGCTGCCCCTTGGCTGGGTGCAATGTCTGCTTTTCTCCAGTCTTAAAAAGAAAAGGAAAAATTTTATGCTATAGGTATAGGAAATGGGACTGAGTTTAAAAAAGGCTTTTATAAAAGAGGTTTGGTGGGTTTTTTTCAACTTCAAAGTGGTTTGCAAAGATTAACCACCAAATTCTTTACTAAGCTCAGGTGGTAATTTAGCAAGTGCTGCTTTTCCTGTACCACGTCTGAAGATGAAATGTCAGCGAGCCTGTCTCACAGCTCGCCCTGCTTAGCCGGCAGTCGGTGCTTCAGGTGGTTTATGAGCCCTCCCGAGCCCGGCTCAATGTCGGCAGGAGCTGCAGAGCGCGTTGCGCCTCCCAAAACCTGCTGAGAAAACCTTGATATCAATTCCCCTGGTCTGAAAAAGTTGATCAGCATGGTGGGGAATATGAGGCTAAATTTCACAAAGTATTTGAAGTTTTCAGACCTTAACATCTGCCAAAGCTGCACCACTACCTGGGCTGTGATTGATTCGTAGGTTTTTAAGGCCGGAAAGGACCATTAATCTGATCCCCTGAATAGAGCAGGCTGTCAAAAGCCGTCATTATGCCAAAACAAGAATGATATTTGCGTCTGATTAAAGTGCGTCTTCCAGACCTCATGGTACTTGTAACTGTTCCCCTTCCTCCTCACCTGCTATTTCTGTTTATTCACTCAGTGCAACATACTTAACTTCCCACTTCAGGCTCTGTAGGAAAGAAATCATGTTCTTTAAATTGTACTGCTAAGCGGCCAGGATATATTTGAGTGTGTAAAAATAACAAATAGAAGAAATTACAAGAAACAACAGATATTGAAACTTACATGCTATAGCTTTTGAAGTTCTCTTATCAAATTCTCAGTATTGCACTCTCTATCCAAGTTATTTTTTAGTGTGAATAAATAGACAACATAGCTGTTGGGGCTCCTAGAGCCAGTACAGTTGTACGAGGGATAGCTTTTGCCCATAATAACCTTCTCAAAATGCTGGGAGATAATGAAAACCTCTATACTTTTTAAAATGTCATTTCATTCTTTGCTAACACAATGCTTAAAAAAACTGCTGAGGGCTAAGTGCAGATAATAAATCTCAAAACCACAGCTCCTTTGCCATTTGGAAAACTGTAACGGAGTCCAAATGTTGCTACAGCAGGAATGAATAATTCATGGCAACAAGGTTAAGAATTTTGAAACTAAAAAACTATCCAATAATATCCATAGCAATAGCAAGGTACAGAAATTTTCCTACCTCCTTGCAAGAACTTCATTGGGTATACTATGGCATGATACCGGTCTATGCTTAGTGACACAAGGACGTAAGTCGAGGCATATAGAAGGACCACCTGGGGCAGAAGGTATATGAGGCAGCAGTTGAGACATATTTATTGCAGAAAATAATGTCAGTGAGAACACTGAACTAAGAATATTTGAGAACTTTTACTGAAAAAAAAAGAATAAAAAAAACCCCTCTTGTTTTCACCCAGATTTTTCCTTTATCTTGTCCACAAAATTTAAAATATTTAGTATGCTTTAATTAAACGTGTTTCAACTTTAAATAAACATTTCTAGCAATTAGCACTTCTGATGCTACAGAAACATCTATACGGCATTTTTGTTAGGGTTTATTGCTGTGGGGACACAAAGCCATACGAGCTTGGGCATACAGGGAAGCATGAGGTTTCTGTACCTGGAAGTAGCGAACAACTCTGCAAACGATATCAGGAGCCATGAAATCTCCAGTGTAGCGCCAAATGATGTCCGTCATTATGTTTATGAGTCCCGTGAATGAATCTGCAAAGAAAATTAACTGAAGAAACATTAAAAGAAGCAAACATATGACTGCAGGTGAGGCACAGAGGCAGGTATGACCCTCAGGATGTACCAGCTCCCCCAGTCTTGAGGGCAGCCATGCCATGACCAGTCTGTTGAGGATGCTAGAGGAGCTGGGAGGGCCTCAGAAAACACGTGAAGTTTTGTGGTTTTATTTTCTTTTCTTTTAAAGCCAGTCCATTCAGACAGACAAGGTGAGATTCCTCTAAGCGTCAGAGCCCGCATGTGGTTTCTTGTGAGCACAACTTGCCACTGCCCTCTGGGCTGCGGTCCAGCCTGGCTGGCATTGCAAATGGGTCAGATGAGCTGCACCCTTAAAGCGCCTTTTTTTCTCTGTTGCTAATAAAGGGATGTGAGGTGGCCAGCTGAGACGGCCACGTCAGCCCTAGGCTGGATGCAGGTCCCGGTCTATACCTGCATCTATACCAAAGATGCCTAAAAGTAGATCAGTTCCTCCTCAAAAAACAGTTTGCTTTTCGTGAGTGGAGATGCATAAAAAATCGCCTGTGGGTATTGCTCCAAGGCACACCTAAATGTTTCAGGCCTATCCACGAGAGACACGGAAGGGGTTGCCAGGTGGGCCTGCAGCATACCAGGCTCACAGCTGTCTGCTAAGGACCCCCAGGTTTTCCATGAGGTGTGAATAAAATACAACATTGGAGAAGCTGTAGGTTAGTGTCTAAGTGCATTGTCTTGATCCCAGCTGAGCCAAATATTGAACTATTTAATGTCCTTTTGTCTTTCATCTTACTGCAAAAAGAAATATGTCTCCCGTGAAAGCACCTGGGGTGAAATCCAAATGCTGCTGAAGTTAGTGAAAATTCTGTCAGGATTTCATTTGCAAACTTAATTATTTAATGACTAACCCTGCCCTGTCAGCTTAAAGTTAGCCTACTTATGCCTGTACTTCTCCTTTAGTTTGTATTCACCAAAATAAATACACCTCAGGTAATTTTTTTTTCTTTTTTTTAAGAAAATCTGTGAAGATATTCCAGCCTTTGTTCTGCTTCTTATTGAACAAATGAGCAACCACAGCAATGCAAGTTTTACAAAGAAATTGCAAAAGCTGGTACTGCTGCTGTACATACAGGCGATATTAAGTTTTGTCTTTAAAACCAAGATAATAAAAAAGTTATCTCCCTGCCGGACAGGATAAATGTTTTAAGTGCTGTCCATGGAAGAAAATGTGCGTCAATCCAGTGTTTTGCTGCTTCAAGTAACACAGCATGTTGCTCTTCTTGCACAGTTTACCACAAAGGGAGAGAGCAGGTTGGGAACACATTTTGTACGATTTATCAGGACAAAAACAAGTAATACAAAGAAATAACTTCCATCCGTATTTAAAAACAATTTAGAGCGGTGAGGTAAAATGTTTCATTTTGATACCCCAATTTTACACATTCGAAAACCATCTCTAAAATTTACTGTGATAAAGGCATTCTAACCCCCATACCAAAAGATTTTGGTTTGAAATGTATGCTTTTGGAAACAAGGTATTTCAACAATTTCAAAACATATTTTTTTGAGCCGTGAACAGTTTGAACAAGAATTTCCAAGCGAACAGGTACGGATTTGGCAAAATGAGGTTCTTCTAAGCCTTTTGAAATTCCAGAAATTCCAGATACTTCTAGCTGGCAACTGAGATCTCAGCTTAATGCTTTAGAAGAAGCAACCTGTTTTGCTTCACTGGAAAACTAGGATTATTTTTTCTGTATCAGTAATCCTTTATCTCCTTTTCCTTCAAGGCTCAGTTTGAAATGGAATTAGAACAGAAATATCATTGCTGTTGCACATAAGTACATTGCCTCCCTCCTCGTGACTTTATTGTTCAATTAATTCTGATTTGTCCTTTCCTCTCCTGGTGTTTCCCTGCTTTCTCTCTCTTCCCTCTTCCCCTGCCTCCAGAGGGAGGCTGGCTCAAAGATGACCTCCAGAAGAAAGTTTGTGGTTTGAAACCTTGTGTTAAATGTTGCTCATTGATTAGAGTAATGGGGCAAGGGGCGGTTGTTCCTCTGATGAGTACGGTGGCTTTAAGACTTTATGGAAAAGATTGTAGGTGTATATAATTAAGGTGGTCTTTGAGGAAACCACAGAGTTCAAGTGTTTCAAAAAGTGAAACGCATCTTCCAGCAGCGGTTCAAACCTAGCCCTTCCCCTTTCCTTACTCCTGAATTATTGATTCATATTCTCTCTCTCTCCAGTAATGAAATATTCATTAGTTCAAAGTAATATACATCAATAGAGCNCGCCCATCTCTGTGCTCTGTAGAGGAAAAGGAGGGAGAAGGGAAGGCACTTTGACTGTCACCTCATTTCCCTCTTCTCACAGCCATTTTGCCATCCCTTTCCAACACATTAGGAGAGAGATTTGGAGGTGGGTCCTGCAGCTGAGGTGAGAGACAGGCCAGTGTCCTGGCAGCTTCTGGGATGCTTGGTGCAGAGCCACTTGCTGGACGCAAGTGATTTGGAGAGGCCCAGAAGCACGCTTCCAGTGTATCCCCACATCAGCTTTTTAGTTTGCATCAGGAGTGCATTTTTTTAACCTGCAGTTGGCCCCTGCATGCTGGAGAAGCCACAGGGGAATGATCCTTCGCTTTGGCAATGCTCACCCTGAAGCTGCTCTCCAGGGGTTCCCCTCCCGCACCCCACACCATGCGGGTGCCAGCCGGTGCTTAGGCTGGTGGACCACAGGGGGTTTACTCAGCTGAAGTAAACCCCCCAAATGCACAGTGCGTATACCAGTTCCATTTTTGTCATGCTACAGGTCTGTTCCCTCTGCACGGCGTTGCCTACTAATATAGCTATAGCCTTAAGTACTTTGGGAGCTTTAAAGACAACTCAAAACTGTCTTTACCTTGAAAGCCTTTGAGTGAAGTTTTTCAGGTGACTGCAGAGGCTTTTAGGCAAGGTTTAAACTTCACAGGTTCTTTGTGCTGGCAGCCTCAGCTCCTCTCCCCCAGCGGTATATTTTAAGAGCTCTTTGTGCTGAGTTTCTGAACCCCTGCAAATGGCTAAACACAAGCTCCTCTGAGCGTGTGTCCCTGAGCACAACACACATGTGCGTGCCAAAGCAGATGCAGCCAGCTGCACATGCGCCCCAAATTAACCAGATTTCTCAATATCCTTTAATTATAGAAACATTCCCCCACACAACGTCCTCATGCCCTCTGCAGGTCGCAGAAATCTCTCGTCTTTTCGATCCTACCAAGTACCAGACCAACTTTTCTCACTCCTTTGCTCTTCTACTGCCTGCTCCAGAGGGAGTTTCTTACCCCATCTCTTCAAAGGACCAGACTCTCTCATTCTGACCCAACTGCACATCTCTAGAGGATTTGTCATGCAGAGACAGGTTTCTTCACACAGAGCCACCGAGTAAATAACGTGCCTTGTGCAGGTGGTCAGACAGCATGCAGGAAAAATGCAGCAAACCTACAAATTATGACAAAGAATTTGTGCTACTGCTCCCTGCTGTACACACTCTAATCTGTTGATTCTGTGCATCGCTTTCTGCTGTGCATCTGCTATTCACTCTCTAGTCAGATAACTGTTTACCCCTGTGCTAAGCATACACGCAAGCTCCACCGATTAACAGCACCATATTTACTTCTCGCCCTGAATGTCCCACCTGGCCATTTCTTGCTTTGTGTCCTCCCCTCTCCAGTGCCACAAGTACCTGGTGCAAACTTTTATTAGTGATTTAGACAATGAATGTGCTGCTCATTGTTCTGTTATCTTACCGTTCATCCCAGCCGCAGTAATTAGACTTCGTGTTTTTTCACACCTTCACAACACTGCTTTAGCGTACAAGCCCCCTTTCACACAAAGCCCCAGTGTGCCAGTGCTATAAATCTGATACACAGATCATGAATTACCAGCAGAGCTTTAGTCACTGGTAGATGAATCCTCCTCACCCACGTATCATCTCAGATGCGATTACAGCCACGATCACAGTGTCTTGAAATCCTCATTCGCCATGTGATTTGAATTGCTGCGATAGAGGTTAGTGTTTAGAAGTCAGCTGATTTCAGTGATGTGATCTCAGCAGCTCACACATTCCCTGGTGGCTTTTGGCAAGCCTTCACCTCGATGTTTGTCACTGGATTACATCATTGATGTAATGAATGGTAAATGTCAGGTATAGGAAACCAATGTAGCTGATACATCACTCTCAAACTCAGTGCCCTCATTACTGCTGGTACCCTCACTGCTCCTTACTAAGATCATGGCTTGCAGATTAAATGCTTGTATTCTTCCACTGATAAGTGTTCCTGGGCCAAATGGCACCAAGCTTATTCCTGAAAACAGTGCTAATCAACCTTCGCTCATAACTATATGTGAGCTTATCATTGCCGCTGTTTTCTTAATACTCTTTTTTTTTTACCAAGAAGTGGTGCGTGTGCTGTGGTTCTGTGTCTGCATTGCTAGGCAACTGTGTGGTGATAGGCTCGTTTAATTCCTCAGAAAAATAGGCAGAAAAACAATTGATGACATATATTCTCTTTTGACAGAAAAGCAGCAGGTGACAGTTTGTGACTTTTAATGTAAGCCAAATGTATATTCACAAGACTATGCAGACAAAACCATTCCTTGTTGAAGAGAAGACAACAGCGCTAGTGTGATGGGGATGGTAATAGTTTGCTCTAGAGGGGAGGTGAAGTTTCTACAAACTAATTTAAAAGAAAAAATCCATGAGGTTTCAACAATNGTAGGTGTATATAATTAAGGTGGTCTTTGAGGAAACCACAGAGTTCAAGTGTTTCAAAAAGTGAAACGCATCTTCCAGCAGCGGTTCAAACCTAGCCCTTCCCCTTTCCTTACTCCTGAATTATTGATTCATATTCTCTCTCTCTCCAGTAATGAAATATTCATTAGTTCAAAGTAATATACATCAATAGAGCTTCACCTCAGGGTATCCTCCAGCTTTTGATGGTCTGAATATCTGCCAAGCAGGCAGTAAATGGGGGTTCAGCTTCCCTCTGGAGTAGGAGGGCGCGGGGGCTGCCCCACCCAC
>VYXH01011498.1:940814-953535 GCA_013397275.1 Burhinus bistriatus | reverse complement strand
ATGTCCCACCTGGCCATTTCTTGCTTTGTGTCCTCCCCTCTCCAGTGCCACAAGTACCTGGTGCAAACTTTTATTAGTGATTTAGACAATGAATGTGCTGCTCATTGTTCTGTTATCTTACCGTTCATCCCAGCCGCAGTAATTAGACTTCGTGTTTTTTCACACCTTCACAACACTGCTTTAGCGTACAAGCCCCCTTTCACACAAAGCCCCAGTGTGCCAGTGCTATAAATCTGATACACAGATCATGAATTACCAGCAGAGCTTTAGTCACTGGTAGATGAATCCTCCTCACCCACGTATCATCTCAGATGCGATTACAGCCACGATCACAGTGTCTTGAAATCCTCATTCGCCATGTGATTTGAATTGCTGCGATAGAGGTTAGTGTTTAGAAGTCAGCTGATTTCAGTGATGTGATCTCAGCAGCTCACACATTCCCTGGTGGCTTTTGGCAAGCCTTCACCTCGATGTTTGTCACTGGATTACATCATTGATGTAATGAATGGTAAATGTCAGGTATAGGAAACCAATGTAGCTGATACATCACTCTCAAACTCAGTGCCCTCATTACTGCTGGTACCCTCACTGCTCCTTACTAAGATCATGGCTTGCAGATTAAATGCTTGTATTCTTCCACTGATAAGTGTTCCTGGGCCAAATGGCACCAAGCTTATTCCTGAAAACAGTGCTAATCAACCTTCGCTCATAACTATATGTGAGCTTATCATTGCCGCTGTTTTCTTAATACTCTTTTTTTTTTACCAAGAAGTGGTGCGTGTGCTGTGGTTCTGTGTCTGCATTGCTAGGCAACTGTGTGGTGATAGGCTCGTTTAATTCCTCAGAAAAATAGGCAGAAAAACAATTGATGACATATATTCTCTTTTGACAGAAAAGCAGCAGGTGACAGTTTGTGACTTTTAATGTAAGCCAAATGTATATTCACAAGACTATGCAGACAAAACCATTCCTTGTTGAAGAGAAGACAACAGCGCTAGTGTGATGGGGATGGTAATAGTTTGCTCTAGAGGGGAGGTGAAGTTTCTACAAACTAATTTAAAAGAAAAAATCCATGAGGTTTCAACAATAAGGAAAAGTAGAGGGAGGCAGGAAGGAAAGATGGCTTTGCCTGGGGTGCATAGGGAGGGAAAAACAGTCTATTGGGGTTTACACATCTTGGAACTGTGTGAACTGGGTAGGTCTGCAATCCTTCAGCTGCCTCCTGTCACCACCACGGCCACAGCCAGTCCTCAAAGGCAGAACCAATATCTGCCTTTACAAACCTGCCAGTGTTTCAAAATGCAGCATTTTTAAACAGCATTTATCAAAAAGACCAAGAAAAAACTGAGAAGGAGAAGCAACCTGTTGATCCTAGAGGAGACTGAAACATGCTGAATACAGTGCTACAGCATCTATGGCTGGGAAATATGGCAGGTACTGAAACAATCTGTGAAAATCCTGGGACCTAAAGACCAATTTTACCCAAGGGTCCGTCATGAGCAGCAAAACCCCTTTGGATTTTTTCTGGGCATGACTGAGTGCAGGCATTGCCTCCACGCATTTGGGCACAGCAACCACTTGGTTCAGGAGGTGATGGCAGCAGCATGGGTGGTGGGTGCTGCCTCGTATGGCCGATGAGCACAAAAATGTGAAAAGGAAAACACTAGCCTTGGAGGGACAAATCTGAATGTGGACTTGCTGTTGCTGTGAGAGAGACAAATTTTCGTGGGAAAAAAAATACCCACAGAGCTAGAAGTCCATTATAGAAAACAAATGGAGGTAATTAGTGATCTAGCATGGGAATAGAGACAGGTTACAACTGTCACAGTTAATCTGTTCATAGAAATTCATTGACTTGATGGCATTGCCAAGGGGATGTACCTTGTGCAGACTTCAGGATATTTCTTTTGTTACAACTAAGGAGGTTAAGACAAAGATCTGTGCTAGCCAGTCTGCAGGAAAATATCTCTATCATTTGATTATCAGTACTGACACCACTCTTCCCTTAAGACACTTACCCTAAAGATGCTGAAAGTCTTTTCTGTTAGAAGTGGAGAGCAGATTGCTGGTAAGCTGCTGTGGGTCAAAAAACTCCACACGTCATCTCAGCTGCAGTTTGATCATTTTTTCCCCTGATGAGAACAGTCCTATTAAGTTGGACGTGGTGATCCTTGACTTTTTGGCGAAGCTGTGCCTCTTACTGAAATTTCATCCTTCTTTTCACGTCGCTTACAGAGTGATTCCATTTTAACGAGGAATGTTTTGTTCTGCTTTGTTGATGGTACCAAGCTGCACAAGGCACCGCAGCAGCAGCAACATCTTGTAAGGCAGGACAGAGGGTGCGAGTTCCTCGTCAGGACTGAGCATTTCCTGTGGCTCATTTTTTTGGGACCTCACCATGTGCATTGCCATCACCTACCACCCCCCAAAAAGCACATTCTCTGGAAGTGTCAGAAGCAGCAGTTTACTAACACCTGCCTGCAACGGAGTGATAGACCCTTAAAACCAAAAAACGCATCGCTGCTCTATTACAGGAATCCTGCCCATGACTTTTGAAGCGATGAGGCAGCCATCACCACTCTGCCACTACTGCTCTGTATCACGTTTAATACGCTGTCAGCTAATAAGAGACAGTGCCGTGAACTTGCCTTGCAAGTTAGTAAACCCCTAGCTGATTTTGTTACAGACCCGAGGGTGCAAGCAATTTAAATTTAAGTGTACTTAGACCTCCTGAAGTGGCAGGTTGGCTCATGGACAGGCACAGGGGAGAAAGAGCAGAAGAAGCTGCCCTACCTCCTGCAGACACCCGTGCAACTCATTTCATTACATTCTTACTCCCATTCTTCCTTAGTCTCTGTTTTCCAAGGAAAACACCACACGTGGCTTTGCAAATATTTGCTGCACAAGAAATAATTTTGTGACCATTCTAGCTCAAAAACATACCCACCCTTATGCTTCATTCAGCAGCTGATGGTGAAATAGGTTATGCACCTATATGTACCTGGGCACCTGTGGGACAAGTTACCTGCAAGATATCTAGAAGATGCCTTTTAAAATGACTACATTTTAGCTTTTAAAACACAGAGCCCCCAGGAGCCTATTGCAGTGCCTCTGTAAGAGCAGAGCACCTCGATAGCCCATTTGTCCTCGTTGCAATCACTCCAGGTGCCTTTGCCTGAGTTTATAGCTGTTTGCAGCCCCTTGCGCTGCAGAGCATCTGGGCACAATGTTGGCGATGGGACCAGTGAGGGGGATGGCTGGTACCCCCGGGGGCTGCTGTGAACCTGCCTGCCCTGAACTTAACTCTTTTAGAAGTGTTGATGTGGAGCAGATGTGGCGGTGCTTAGATGGTGAAAGGATCCCAGCTTTCTGCTGGAGAATCCCAGGCAAAGGTGGGAAAAGCAGGGGCCAAAATTCAGGGTGCGCTAAGCTTTCGTGGGGAACCAGCAAGCACACCCAAGAGCACTTTTCTCCGCCACAGTGCTTGCGCTGCAGCACGCGGGAGGCAGCAGGTTTGCCACATGTACCAATGATGTGTACTACGTCGCTCTCGCGTGTTTTCTCCTTCAGGCCTGGGAACCTGGAGCCCAACACAAAATGTAATGGATGAAACAAAACCCACTTGAAAATCTTCAAGGGGAAACCTGTTCAGTTTCCCTCTTAAAGCTATGTGGAATTTTTCAGCGGCAGAATTGATGCTTTTTTTCTCTGTCTGGCTCATAAGAAGTGACAGGAATTTTTGTTGCACTGGGTGAGCATTTTATTTACTTATTGCATTTCTTACATTTCTGGTCTGAGGTCCCCCTCCCCCTGAGATGAAGCAAGGCCTGTTAGGCTATATGTTGTAAATGGTGGATGCCGTGAGGCTCCAGCCTTGCTCCAGAACGCATCCAGGTTAAAAGATGAGAAAAGCATGTACTGCACAATGTTAACCTCTTAAGAGACAGCATGTACAAAAGAGCTGGAGAGCAGGTCCCTAGGAATTAAAATTCAACACGCCCTGCCACTGTGAAGGGCATTAAGGTTTTTTTTAATTTGCATTTATTAATAAATCTCTTCCTACTTTTCCTTCCCACCCCACCCTTGCTGTGGAGATACAGCTGTAGGGGCACAGGGAGCTAGACTGAAGCGACAGGAAGGAGCACAGCACCTGCCAAAACAGGGCAGGACAAATGGAACAGTAGCAGCATGTCAAATGCAGTAGAGGGTGAGAAAGGAGGAGGACTTGGTTTATCATACCAGGTCATCCACATCAGCAGTGTTTTCAGTCCACCCACAAAGCTGAAGAACTGATTGGAGAACTGTTTTCTTGTAAAATCAGGATGTATCATGAAACGGAAAAGTAAAAGCAAATGATTTCCATTCAAACTTCCCCTTCTTCAGATCTCTCCCGATACTGTGGTTTGGGATTGACAATTCCCCTTAGGGGCCTTGTGGGGGAGCTGATGAAGTTGATGATAATTCTGAATGTTAGGACAAAGTTCCCACTTCCCATCTTGTGTTACTTACACATAGATGAGACCATGGTCTACTAGATCAAATATTATTTCTTCGTATACAGCTGCTCAGTGAGAAGTTCTGCATAAAGAGAGACATTTTTTTGAACAGATTGTATAGAATCAGCCGTATATAGTTTGACACTGGGGTTTGAAGAGTGGACAAAGAGATTCAGGAGCTGTTTACACAACAGGTAACAGCAAAACTACAAAAAACATAGTTAAGGTTCCTGTTTTATTGAGTCCTGTGGCTGTAGGTTTTGAAATAGGAATCAAGCTTCTATACATATACTAACATATGACTTATGCATACCTGAATATGTAGATCAAAGTTAAGCAAGATCAAGTGTTCAATTGCTATTATTTAACAGTTGGGAAAGTATACTTCAAAAGCAACTCATTAATTTAACTGCCCTTCTCTCCTTAAGGCAAAGCAGAACAAGTAGAAAGAATAACACCAGTGAGGGGAAAAAACCTGCATAGGGAAGGCTGGCCTCAATTAGCGTAAATGCAGAAGATAAGCTCCTATGGATCAGCTTGTCTTACCTACGCACTGGAAAACAAGGACATGCCTCCTCAAAAGACATAGAAATCACACTGTTTGTAATTCATTGCCTCTTCATTTATTTCAAGTAGTGCCTGTACTTCTAGCATTTTCAAGAAGAAATGTACTTTCTAAGATACCAAGGACCAAACAAGTCCATTTTAATTCTGTCCTTCCCCAATATCTTGTACATAGTTTCTTTCGTGATTTCCTCTGAATCCCCCTTACTGATCCTTTTTGTCAACTCTTTACCTCAAATATTTTAAGGACTGCGTGTTCATATCTTGGTCACAACAACAGCTGCATGATTATGCTCATCTAAAAAAAATGTGGACTATCCTGGGAATATTTTCTGTTGGTGTAATTCAGGCATTCTGGTCCTCATAGTCACCAAATACCTGCACTTCTTACATTCCTGTCTTAGTAGTCTCAGATATTATTGATGTAGATACTTTAGCCTAAGTAGGAATGGAAAGAATAAAGCCTTCTTTCCTCCCTCACAGCAACTTGTAAATCAGATTCCCACGATGTTCAAGCAGTGATATTGCACGCTGCAGCTCAATATTTGTCCAACGGTAGGCTTGCAATTACAGAACAGTAGAACAGTCTTCATTCCCATTTTTGTACCTGCTTTGTCTCCCCTGGTGTTTGCTGATAGCATGAACAAAAGCATACTGGTAAGATTTGTTGGAGAATTGCCTTGTAAAACCATCATGTGGAAAAGATAGCACACGCAAATATATACTGAGCTGCTTTCCATTAAATACACTGCAATGCCAGAACAGGCTGAATATTGCATTACATATGGTCTGGATCTCAGTCATATAATTGGGCTGAATTTGGCCAAAATGGACTTCTGAGCATTTGGTCTTATTAGAATGACTAAGTCTCTGTAGCGCCATATGTGATGTCTTTGACCTGAATTCCATAAATCCTGTTAAACCTTTGTAAGCATTTGGTAACCAGCTAGGCAATGGAGTTAAAGGAAGTGACTCTCCACAGAAAACCTGTAAAACACATGAACGCGAGTCTTCCAGATCAGCAATTGAGGAAGAACAGCATGAAAATGCTGGGTGTTTTTTCCTACAGCACTTTGGAAAGATGGGCAAAAGAAAAAGTGTTCTATTGTTGGTGGCACAAAGACAATCTAACTCAGGATAATCAATAAATATCACTGTTTTAATATGCAAGAAGGGAACAGAAAAAATCCCTACTTTCTTAATGCAGCTTTTTGTTTCAGTGCTTTTTAGTGCATGCAAAGGCTCTTTCCCGCATAATTTCCATTTGATTGCAATTAGAAATGCTGCAGTACAGATGATGGACTAAGAGGTGTTAATGATGTATTTGTACATGTAATGTCAAAAGTTTAAAGTCATGTCTTTTAACGGGAGCTAATGAGACTCTGAATGATGGTTCTGAGTAAAGCGTAGTCATTATGGCCGTACTGCTGGCAGCACCGTGCTCATGCAATCCTCTCTCAACATTTACTGCCAGCGTATGAAGAAGCCAGGTAGAAAACTCCGCACATCTACGTTAATTTATCAATAGAAGTCAAATTCTCACATAGAGTAACTGTAGATTAAGCATCCCCTCTGTCAGACAACAATCCTGCCTGTACTTTCAGCAGGGAATCAAACAGGAATCCATATAATTTAGAGGCAATATGTTTCCCAAGCAATTCAGAAAGAAATCCACTTCCCCTCTTAATGCTGAAATGTTGGACCCAAAGGATTATACAGCTTGGCTGCCAAGCACCTTTTATTAAAAACAAAAACAAACGTAGCACAACTGCCATTAGGATTTGAATGTCTGAAACAGGCTGAAGGTAGGAAAACCATAATCAGTCCTTCAGGACCACAGAACAATTCTGTAGCTGTCAAAACAAGAATTAAGCCTTCCTATAAACCTACATAAATTGACACAGCAAAAGACGACTGCTGCCGGTGTAAAAAATACATAGTTCATTCTGTTGGCTGCCGAGTGTATCTACAAAGCTATTCTATTCAGGGCTACCACCAGGACACAGGAAAGGTTATCAAAATCTCAGCCACCCTAATGTCTGCTTTTGCTCTGGGCCCCCAAAGAAAAACCTGACTTCACGTCTTGCCCTTCACGTTTCCCTGTACCACCACACTGTGTGTGCCAAGTGTGACAGGAATATAAAACCAACTGTTCTTGTACTCTGCCTTGTGCAAAAAATGGGTTACTTCGAAGAAAGTAATTTACGAAAAGATGCCTTAAACAGGACCAACGTTTTGCTAGCCAGACTTAGAGATGCTGCTGCTCTGTTTTCCCAAAGCACGTTACTAATATGAATACAGGGTGTGCTTATGCCACCCATGACACCGTGTTCCTGGGCTGTGGCACAGCATGGACCTTGTGCGTCAGGTGTTTGTTGGTGTGGCCAAGTCAGACCTCTCTGACATCACTGGGTGTGCACACCCCTCCCCTGGGATCCCCAAGAGGTCAACCTGACACTGATACAAGGGCAAGCAGAGCCCCTGAGACCTGCACGGATCTTTGCTAAAAGAGAGTCAAAGTTTCCCACTAGTCCCAAGAGTGATTTTTGGTTCGAGGGCTAAGCCAGCCAGCAGCTGTGTCAAGGTTGCAATCCCAGCCCAAAACTGAAATCATGGCACGATAAAAACATAAAGGAAATAAGTCTTTTCAAAATCTCCAACTTCTCTTCCTGACCAAAAAGGTCTCTGTATCTTTGAGATGAATATCCAGAAATTTGGATTTTCCCTGCAGGAAATTCAGTGAGATTGATGTGTGTAGAGTGTAAACCACAACTCTCATTTAAAAGCTAAAATCAATTTACTTGTGCCTTTTCCACATCCTCTAAGTCAGCATTCTAGCAAAGTTCTTCTGAAATTGGAATTTCTTCCAAAATAGTGAATGAATATGAACTTTTGTATTTATTTACAATTCACACAAGAAATGTAAAAGAAGCTTCATGCAGTTCAAAGTGTCTTTCTCCACTTCTGGAGCAATGAATGATCAACCAAGAAGGGATGTGAATATTTTTAGAAACCTCCTAGGAGAAATAGATAACATAAGCCACAGACTGTATAAATCCAGCAATCGGATGAATTTATAACATCACTATCTTTTTGAGAACATTTTCTGCAAAGTATAAAAAAATGCACTGTGGAAATATTGTTTGCTGAAAACAATGCTAACTTGCCAAAGCACTTATTTGAAAATGTATTTGATACACTAATGAGTGGGTGTTTAACGATTTGGAAATACAATTGAAAATGTATAACGCTATCTTGCACGAGTAGGTAGTCCATTTGCTCGTGTCATTTCAGGATGATCAAATTAGTGCTGAGCAAGAGCAAAATATTTTGTTTGTGACATTATCTGCACACAAAGGTCCAATAAAAGAACTCAAAGCCATTTCCTTTTCCAGATCCTTTCAGGTTTATGTTGACATTACAAACCACGTAAGTGAAGCAGAGTTATTTAAAAGCATATCCGTAAGAGGTATGATTTTCGAAGCACTACTTTGTTTTTCTCATGAATCCTGTTGAATCAACTTTTCCAGTCTATTTGTATTAGCTACGCAGACCGTTCACAGAAATGCAATTGTGTATTGTAATTTCGCTTTGATCACAGTCATTTTCTTTCTTGTGTTTCCTAAGCAGTCTTCTAGAAAATACAGCAGTAATGGTATGCAGCAGTGGATATTGAACTGCTTGCAAACCACTCAGGCAGCTCATAAAAACATTATTAAAAGGTAAATGCCCTTTGTGCTCGTAACTTCTAAACTGCGCAAGCTGAAGTGCTTTAATACTTCTACCGCATTGTAATATATAGAGATGTGCTCTGTTGGAGTTAGCACTGCTGTTTTCCAGCTGACACCTTGTGCTCTCCTGCCAGTCACTGGTTTGATTTGACTCTGAGTCTCCCTCTAGTTCAAGAAGACAGGTGTCTGAGCGTTGTTTGCTGAGGAGCTCGATGACAAGCAGGTGGCACATAGTCTTCCTGCATACAAAAGGAACCTTTTCAGAGCATGCTGAAGCATCTCCCTGGTACCAATGAGTGTCCTCCTCCCAAACCGTGGGGGCTCAGGAGATGTCGAGACCTGTGAAGGTGCTCTGGCTCACCTGTTAACATGAGTCTGTCCCAAAAACTGGGGCTCTGGGAGAGCTGTGAAGGTCACAGAAGGAAAGAGGACTTTCTGTGCCCATGTGCTGCGAGTGCTTCACTCAGTAAAATAATAATGGAGCTCTTTTAAAGCCATCCTTGGTGTTCACTGAGAAAGTGGCATATTGCTTTAGTTTCTGGATGCATTAAATAGACGTCTTCCCCTCTCCTGAGGTCATCCCTTGCTCAGTAATCTCCAGGAGTGTAATGTTCAGACATGTGAGTTTACTCCTTTACCTAAAGAACTGGGAGTTCATCTGAGGATGTGCCTTCTTTCAAAAACAGACCCTGCGCAGGTGGCCTGCCGCTTTCCCCGGGTAGAGGAGAGCAATGATACTTGCCGCAGCTTTAGCAGCTGAATGAGAATTGCCAAACCTTAGTTTACTGGGGACTCTTCCCATTATAGCAGCTGCCCTGGGTTCAGCGTATTTTTTTCCTCATTGTAGATTTTGTTTGCTGTAAAGTTTGCTGCAATTAACTTAACTTTTGTCTATCTTGCCTATTTCTACTGTAAACTAAGCATTAACTTTATACTGCCAACAGGGTCCAAGTTTTGTAGTCCAGGAAATCTTTCTGTAAATCACAGTTATAAAGGTTGAAGAATATGTTGGAATATCTAAGACCTTCATGCAGGCAGCAGAGACCAACCTAGCCAGTATCAAATTGTCAACATTTTTTTTTTTTGTTGGCCTCAAGATCTGGATCCCAAATAACAATTTCTCTATTGACATATGATTTACCTCAAAAAGGAAATTATTTTTCCCTTTTGCTGTATTAGTGGAACACATTTTCCCTTTTGCAGTGAGTAAATTGTATTGCCTTCTTTTCCTCCTCTCTACTGCTCCCTTCCTTGTCCTCCACTACCAGCTCTAAATGTTGATATTGGACAATTTAACAGCTTTGGTCTAGATAGGAGAGTGAGTGTTCCTACTGGAAAGGGCACTTAAAAGTTATTTTCAATGTTGCAGTTTATGTTTTCACCGTACCCAGAAGAAGGTAGTAGGCAATGAGCTGAAGTCTAAATTTAAGCATACTAGCTGCTCTGTGCTACATGCTTTTGAAGGCAGTGTGCGCTTACAGTAAGATAGCTTCAGAGTGCAATACATGGTTTTAATGTCATCACTGACACAAAATCCGTATTTCAGGTAGCATACACTCACATTGTCCCCCATAGTGCAAAACACTTTCATGCTGATTTCCATCAGCCACTCGTTTGCTCCAAGACCTCAGAAGATGGCCAACAACCTCTGTCCCACACTCTCTACAATGAGATCACTGTCATCTGAGATGCAGCTTGCCCATGCAACTCAAAACTTCTGCTTGAAGAAGTTTTTGCTGTGGAAGAGACAAAAAATGCTTTTGAGAAACACCTGAAGAGTGCAAAAGGTGCCATATTTTGAACAAAACCTGTTAGTTTACTTTCTTACTGGGCACTTGGAAGGTACTTGATGAAAACCACGTTTGTGGTGATGGGGCTCCTATTCCAGTTAACTTGCCAAATTACAAGTGCTAGCATACCCATGCAGGGATACTTAGAGACAGTCTTCACTTATAACCAAGTTGCAAAGGTACAGGACTCACTACTGATTTATTTGTCTGAAAGCTTCAGTGTTTGAGAGAGGTAAGATTTTGCAGCATAATATTATGAGAGGATCCCTCAGAGAAACCAGGTTGATGTGCAACTGATGTGGTTGACACTTATTAATATTAGATCAGATACCCTTGCAAAGCAAAGCTTTCAGGTGGGTGGGGGTTTTTTCACTGTGTTGTCGTTTGTGCATTAAAACCTCATGAGAGTTTCTGACTTAGAGCAATGAGATTTGCCACTAATAACTCTTTGGCACAAAGAAATTTAGTTGCTGTTTCACAGGGAGTTTGAGTATCACAGAGTGGTAAAAACTCATCCAGGAAGATCATCAGAGATTGGAAATGCGTATATTGGACAAGTGAATCAGTGCTGTAGCACAGTCTTCACGGGTCCCATGCAGCCAGTACTGTGAGGCTTACTCCAAATGGGCTGTGCCATCTAACAAGCCCAGTGTCAGGCTTATTATATGTCTGCATGAGCTTCTGTCAGGGAAATCCAGGAACGCAAATTTAAATTGATTCTGTAAATGAAAGATGGAAGAGGTGACATGGTATCCTCCTTTTAGAGAGATGAACAAAACACTGAATGACCTTCATTTTTCCATGGTTATATACGAAGCTGGCCTCAGAACTAGTGATTCTAGATTCCATGCTAGGGCTGACAGAAAAAGCCACTTTTGCTTTCAGCCCTTTTAGAAGGGATCTGCTACTGAATTCCATGAGCAAAGGTCCATGGCCTTGCAGTTCTTGAGTAAAAGACTTTAAATAAGAGAGAATGTCCCCTTGATTTTTAAATATTTTGCGTGTTTCATTAAAACAAAGAAAACGGAGCAAAAAATGACATTTCTCATATATCAGTTGACTTATCAGATACCACTGGAGAGACAATTTCCTAAGGAGCAGTATGAAATTACCATATTTAATATACCTTAAATTGTTTCTCTGGACTTAGTCATAACATAGTAGTAACTCCAGCAATCCCATAACACGTTAGAAAACCAGTGTTTATACAATACCTATCTCTGTAGCATGGGAAAGCCATTTTTCTAAGAAGGCTCTCCATCCCTCCCACATGTGGCATCAGTTCCTAGTTTTCTTCCTGCCCATGTGAGCTGGAAGGTGAAAATGGATACAAATCAGTTCTTCTATTCAAGACTAGAAAATACCCATCCATAGAACAACATCATCTTAAAGTGCAGAGCTGTTCTACTCATCTCCACAGCTAAGGTTATACTAAAAACCTGGTAGACAAAAAAGCTGTCCTGCCACATCCAGTGGATTGGATCTGATTTTTGCTGTTAACATTATTTCTCCAGTTCATAAGTGACTTCGTAAAAATATTTACATATACACATGTAAAATACTGATTTTTTTTTTTTTAGGAAATAGTTAAACTTCTACTCTCTTTGTCATGTTTCTTCAGGTTCCAACAGCTTCAAAACAAACTGTTTCCTTGTGCTGAAAACCCCCTATTCTCCACTTTTAGTCTGCAGTCTTCTGTCATATTTAGATAATATTTTGTCTATCATTCTCTTTTGCTAGTTTACAATGAAAATACAAACATCTTGCAAGAAAAATTGCTTCTGTTCATTATTATTAACCTTTCAGTCTAAGAAATTGCCATGACCAACCAACCACTTCTGGTTTTCAGTGCTGTTATCCCTGTTCCTTAAGAAGTAGCAAAAAGTCTGATTTGGAACTTAAATGTTTGGAGGTTTGTCCAGATGTAATTTTCATCCTATTTTGACTAGTCCAGCTCTTGTTAAGCAAGTCTTCACCCTTTTCTCTTTCTTGTTACTGCCTGCCTAACTTAATAGGAGTGGAGAAATATATGACTTACCTGCAAGTTTCTTCTGGATTTCAAAGTTAGGGCTATGGAGTTTAGCCACCTCAGTTTAACACTGACAAAGATCTTTTTGGTTCATTTGTTTGTTTTTTTTTT
>VYXH01011498.1:915672-940762 GCA_013397275.1 Burhinus bistriatus | reverse complement strand
TTTTTTTTTTTTTTTTTTTGGTGAGTGTGTGTATTAAATCCATGCAGAAACAGAATGAGCTGCTAAAATGCATCCATATCCTCATTGCATCCTTCAGTAATTTCAGGTTGTTCTTTCCACTAACGCAGCAGGGCATGGCAGTTATCTGCACTGCAAAGGTTCTCCTTTAAGGTTAATCATGCAGCTGCACAGGTTTGGAGTAACATTTGTCATTTAAGCTACACTTTTTTTCCAGACCCCACTTGAATAAACTGTCTTTTGTGCAGAGCCCAGAAAAGCTTGGACAAGTTCAGGATCACCATTTAGAAACAGAGCTGAGCACAAAAGAAATAATGATGTGTTTTCCATCAGATAACACATTGATATGCCTTGCTGTGCTTAAAAAAAAAAATAAATAAAAAAGTACTGAGAAATATCTTTGTAAAACTTTGTATTTGTGGGTGGGTTTTGAGCCAGAACCTTCTGAGGTCTGATTGAAACAGTGGACCATCAGGTTCATAGTTATCAAAGATGAATAGTAATCCTGGCATAAATGGTGATGGACAAACATTGGAGGGATTTATGCAGCCAACTTTAGGGTTCTAAATTAGGAATTGAATCCTTCTGTACAAGTCAGTGGAACTTAAAGGCAGCTCAGAGTGTTTTTCTCTATTGGCTATAAATGGAGCACAGGGAGAGTGACTTTGTATCTTACATACCTAAGTGAGACGCCTAAAATAGCTGGCATGAATAATCCCTAAAATGAATACCAGTGTGCAAGAATGCAGTCGTGAAACTTAATCCAATTATCTCTATGACAGTTATGTCCCATTCTGCTTCCCAGGACTGATGTCGAGCCGTATGCTTTCTTTAGACCTACTTCTGTACGCATGGCAAGAAGCTAACAGAGCATTTTCCCCTCTACCCTCCCTGCTAATAATGATGCTGTATAAAGCAAAACGTGCAATGCCCAGAATAACAGTAACTTCCCCAGGTGAAGAAGGTCACAGATTAAAATTCCTTTGCCTCAAAGACCTGCAAATGTAGGCTGTCACCAAAGTAGTCAATGGCCTAGCTATAAGAGAAAGAAGGTGTCTGAAGATAGTTGCCTGATTCACATTTCACTAGGCTAACTAGAAAAGCTGCTAAGATTAGAATTTCGTCGCTCTTTTTGCTCTCTCTTTTGAATACCGCATAGTGACTTTAGCATACGGGCCCAGACCACATTGCGTTTTTGTCTTACAGCCCTCAAAAGTGCTGTAGTTGGCCAGGCAAACCTTTATAATCTCCACATAGCCCTACTGGTATCAGCAGAGCTGTGATGGCGCAGTAATTTAGCTGCACAGTGCAGGTCTCGGCACAGGGTTAGAGAAATTGCATTGAAGCTGAAAGGGCGGGGGGGAAAGCTACTAGCAAAAACTGTCTGAAAAGAAAGGCTTTCATTTTAGTCACACGGATGCCTAGTCAGGAAAAGCATTTGTATGCAAAGATCCGAAATAATGACAGCTCCTTTTAAAATAATAGAAATGGTAAATGTGGATCTCCTGCGTGGAAATCTGTAGGTGGGGAAGTGGAATCAAGTTTAGGCTGTGTGTGTCTGCTGAAATGAGAAGGCTGTGCCTTTGTATGAAGATAGGGCATCTGAGGTCCATTCATCATTTTTAAATCCTTTCAGAAATGACTTATTACCCAGGAAAAGCAAACAGAGCAACTGATTCCATCTTAGTTTAAAAATGTATGATCTGGGGTGAATTTTGGAAGTTAGTATTGTCACACGATGTACCACCAATATTGTTATTTCCATTGTGGGAGTGTCCAGGGGCCCAGGCCTCAGGGACGGCATTTAAAGCCACTCATGGGTGACTTAGGAACAGAAGTGCGGTGATTGCTTGTGATTTTTAATATGCATGTACACTAGAAAGGAATAATCATTGTGTATTGTACTGAATATGTATAGGTGTGCTGGAGCTGTTTTTTCTCTGCTTTAGAAGCAGGGGGATTTGTGGACTAAAGCCTCTTAAGTCCCCAAAGGTTATATAAGGAAAAACACAAAGTCTTTGTACAGGAATCCACACCTCTACTGAAAATATATTACAGTTCCACAAAGTAAAAGTTAAAAAAAGACTTCTCTGGCTTGAGAGTGTTAGAGTGACTGAGATGCAGATGAAATGAGGGCATCACATCTTTGTTGCTAGATTCTCAGGATCCCAGGTGGTCCTGTGCAACTCGAAAAAAACCACATCACCGTATCTACACTGAAATTGGTACTGGAGCTATTGGCAAGCTGGGATAGTGTGTCTGCTGCTTTGCTTTTGCAGAGGGGATACAGTTTATATCACTAGGCACTTTGAAAATCCCATTCTGAGCACCTATGGATGATGAACACACAAACTGTCCCCTTCTGGAACAATTTAGTACAGTATGTAGATGCTGTACATTGAGTAAAAGGGAAAGAAGAGGATTTTTTCATGAGTTGTCCTTGCCCATGGGGACTTCAGCTCTATACTTGGAGCTATGCTGCAGAGTGTTTTGTGCTACCTGTAAGGGATCTGAAGACCACTGCTCAGAGACAACAGGCTGAAATATGCTGGTTTAAGGATGTCTGCCTAGTGGGTTGTGATTGCATTAACTACAACCCATGAATCACGGACATCTTGTTCCCGCATTTGTAAGATTAAAGTAGGCTATATAAATAACAGTCATTACAGGGTTTTTAAGTAGATGGCCGTTCTTGCTTCCAGTAGCAAATTTGGACAGCTCATTACCTTTATATTGCCACTAATGGGAGGGCCGTTGCATTCTACTGTTATAGATATGGCACTTCAGCTTTTTTTGCTTTTGTGCCAGTGCTACTGTTTCCGACTGCAGTGAGCTACAGTGGATAGAGTCACAGCAAACACAAATACTGTGTACAGCCCTAGGCTTTCCAGTGAGCCCTTAAGAAGGTGTCTAAAATTATGTGAGTATTAGGCAAAATAAAGAGTACAGAAGCTTGGGTCCAGGCTGGTTAAAAACACTTTGAATTCGGTTTGCAATTGGAAACTAAAGCAGAAGCAGTAGCTGTCGGCAAACCTACAGCTCATTTTTACACTCTCAGAGTGCCCCACCTCTACAAGAGCTCCCTGGTGGGGCACTAGTCAGGCTCTTTTTGGGGTACCATATTCTAGACTAAAACTCTCTGGCTACTGCAGCAAGATCAACTCCATTGCTGTTTCTTTGTTTTTCCTAGCATACTTCCTTGACTCCAATTCTCTTGCCTGCGTACACAGAAGGCAAAGGCCATCCAACTGCCTTAGACCACATAATTACTGCCAGTCCTCCAAGGCCACCTTTTTTCTTAGAGCCCCCATCTTGTGGGAGCATAAATTTACCTTTTCAAGGAGAGCTCATTTTGCACCAAAAGCGGTTTCTTTTACATTAATCCTTACAAGGACGTTGTGTAATTAGGCCCAAGTAGCCAAGAAGGCCCACGGCATCTTGGCCTGTATCAAGAATAGTGTGGCCAGCAGGAGCAGGGAAGTGATCATGCCCCTGTACCCAGCGCTGGTGAGGCCACAGCTTGAGTACTGTGTTCAGTTTTGGGCGCCACAGTATAGGAGGGACATTGAGGTGCTGGAGCATGTCCAGAGAAGGGCAACAAAGCTGGTGAGGGGTCTGGAGAACATGTCTTATGAGGAGCGGCTGAAGGAATTAAGATTGTTTAGTCTGGAGAAGAGAAGGTTGAGGGGAGACTTTATTGCTCTCTATAGCTACCTGAAAGGAGGTTGCAGTGAGATGAGAGCTGGTCTCTTCTCCCAAGTAACTAGCGATAGGACAAGAGGAAATGGGTTCAAGTTGTGCCAGGGGAGGTTGAGACCGAACATCAGGAAAAAAATTTTCACTGAAAGAGTTATCAAACATTGGAATAGGCTGCCCAGGGACGTGGTCAAGTCACCATCCCTAGATGTGTTTAAAAGTCATGTAGATGTGGTGCTTAGAGACATGGTTTAGTGGCAGACCTGGTAGAGTAGGGTCAGTGGTTGGACTAGATGATCCTAAAGGTCTTTTCCAACCTAAACAATTCTATGATTCTACAAATGTTTGTGTGCTAGTGCCAATTTCACTCTTTTTCCTGCACTACTAGACTGGATTGGAGCAATGTATTTTCAGGATACCAAGTTCTCTGTGTCAGACCTCTAGCTTCATGATTTCACCTCTAAAATATGAAATCTGCTTTGTTTTCCATGTTCATTTTTCTTTGGCAGTATGACCAAATACTGTGAAATAGAGGTCCTGATATCCCGCAAGAGACGGTATCTCCTCCTTTGCATAAAGCTTCTTTCTGTCACTCAATTTTGACGCTAACATTCACTCTTGGTTTCCTTGCCTAATTTCTGAGGATATTCCACTTTTTACCCCATCTACTTCAGGCTTGGTTTTGGAGAATATGCATTTTAAGTGGGATGCGTGTATTGGATATTTCCTATTTTCCTCAGGAAAGATTGATTCTTGTGTTGACTAACCATATATGCAGACAAGAATGATTATATATAGACATACAGAAATATTCCTGGCTGTTCACATAAGAAATCTACGAGTGTAGTAAAACATGATTCGTAATGCCAAACTGGAATTGTATAGTATCAGTGTCCAAGATACTTATTACAATCTAGGGTACTATGACTCACCTTCAAATCTGAGTTAATGTTCAAAGGAGAATTTGAGTTTCTGCTAGATGGTATTAAATCGCCAGAAATGGCAATGGATATCAAATCTGGTTTACCACATGCTACCATGGGGTATTGCAGGCAGTGATCACATTTATCTTACTCTGCATTACGTCTTAGTTTTGGGACTAATACATACCCAACTGAAAGTAAGTCCCATGTTGTTTTCCAGTTATTGAATTAGTCTTCTTGGCAGAATCAGGATGGAAAATGATTGTTTCTTCTCCAGGCAACTAATGCAGCCATGCAATGAATTTTCTTACTCACTCTGAGTCCAGAGAGCTAGACATAGTTTCATAGGATGCACTGAATAAGTAATGTTAATATTGCTGTGTTTACTCCCAGAGACCATTTTTGCTCTTGGTAAATTGATTTTCATTTATTCTGTGAATGCAAAATGAACAGTCATACTAAACACTATAGTTTCTTTAGCCTGCAGAGGAAAGGTGGATATAATCTATTTCTTTCCCTGTTTTTCAAGCTGTGTGTACACTCAGGTGATCTGCAGAGTTGTTGGACTTCCAGCTAGGTGTTTGGGAATGAGGCTGCTTCCAAAATCGAAGAATTTAGCTGCCATTGGGTACTCCAGCAAATTTCAGTGTCTGTGCCTGGGGAAATATTAACGAATACCACTCTTCCTTCCCAATTTTGACATAGCCTTTTCAGTAGTGGTGGGAAAACATAGTGTAGAAAACAGATGATCCATTAGCAGAGACTGTTTCCTTACCATACATTAACTACAGTTTCAAGAGCTTTTAGGACATAATGAACACAAGAAATGCAGATATCCTTGTTTCAATTTTATCAATGAGCAGTGCAGTACTATTGTAAGTTCTTTCCAGTCTTCTTTTCTGCAGGTAGGATATTGAAGTATTTCCCTCATGTAAAAGGAAACAAAAAAAGCAAATGCCTGTCCCCTTTCCTCAGCCGCCTTTTTTTTTTTCCTCACAAATTAGCAGAAAACAGAGGTGTGGAAAGAGGAAAAAGCCACAGATGTCTGGGAACTGTTGACATAAACTCTATTTCACTTCAGCAGTCTACATTAGGTTTCTGTGTCTTGAGTAGGCAATCATATAAATCAGACGGCAAGTTCCAGCCAAGACCCAGCTGGCAACGTATAAGTTTTCCAGTATAACTGGGAACTCTATGGGTTCTTTGGCTGCCAACAGTCCACCTCCATTAAGGTGACTTGCTGAGTTAGCTGCTAATTGGCTCTATGTAATTAACTTCCGATGCTCATAATCACTGTGATGTCTAAGGTACTTGTAAAACTGATGAATTCGTATGTATGATTTCTCTGAAGTGAGGAAATATTACAAGTACCATTTTCCAGATGAAAAGCTGGAACAGAGACAATTATCTGTTAATATTGTTCTACATGTTAATTTTGGTAATGGTGTTATTATATTAGGCTTTTGTACAGATAAGAGAGTAAGAAGTCATCTTCATTCCTTCAAGTCACACAGACAAGGAAGAAAAATAATGGACAGGCACAGTCCATTAAAGCAGCCAGCACCATAGTGGTTTTGGTGTAGGAAGCAAAAAAAGAAGAAGAAAAGAAGGACAACTTCTAATGTGTTTGTTCATGTTTAGCCATTGTGGCAATAGAGTCAGATGCACCTATTTAGTGCATCTAACTAGCAGATTAGTTGGCAGACTCTGCCTTCAGTCATCTTAACCAAAGCCATCCCAGAAGTTGGTGGCTGAGCCTAGTTGGTTTTAGCCCCACAATCATGCTCTTGCTGGGCAGAAGCAGCACAGAAAAGAAACACTTCTTGCTTTAGTAGGGTCCAAGTCCACCTATTCACTCACACAACCCTCTCATAGCAAGTTTTTACTGTATTGGCTTTTTACTAAACACTAAATAAATGAGTGCAGTTGCTTAAGGACCAAGGCTTCCTGTGATCCAGCTTTCTGGAAACAGCTGAAGAAGGTGGCAAAGATATAGACACTTTTAAAAATACTTCCTTGTCTTTTTAACGTCATTCTCAAGTCACCCATTAGGATTTGGTATTTATATCACAATATAGACTGTAGCTAAATACTTTTACAGGTCATCTTTTGTGTTTTTGTTTATATGTAAGCTACCACAGAAGTTAGCTGACGTTCTTTTATTTTGTCTGTTCATTACAGCCACAGCAATATGTTAGTGAATATGTATTTTGAATCAAGTCTATCAGCCTACGGCTTAAAATTGGGCATGCAGTAAAGTGCCTACTTGTACTTCTACCCCTAATAATGAACAAAATCTAACACTCTTCTTAAGGTACTGATTTCCGCTAAGTGTTGGAATAGAAAGAGAAACTCACAGAGCTAATGGTCATGACATTTCCAGCTCCAACTTTTCAGACGTTACTTTTGGAGAAAAAGACTCAATAAAGTATGCAGTACCCATTAAAAGGAACTTAAATACATTCCTCTGTCATAGGTAGTTGAATTTGGATGAAGAAAACTGAGAAGTAAATCACTTTTTAGCAGATATTTTTAATGTATTTCTTGATTGGTTTTAGAATTGATCAAATAATAACAGTTTTTATTGAATGGACTGTTTAGCCAATAAATTATATTCCTTGCCCAAGGCACTCAAATAATTGTGCTTTATATATACTCATGTCTCCTGCTTTTACATTTTCAGAGTAGGGTTAAGAGACGTTCATTTGGTAGAGCTGGGTAATGTGATCTAAATAGATATCAATGTGTGGGCAAACTATCTTTTCTGAAAACAACTGTATTTCCCCTGAAGATTTCCAGCATCATACAGTGCCTGTGAAGTTGCCAGTCTGTCAGACCCCACTCTTTGTTCTTGAACCGCTCAGAGAGTTCAGTCGGAAGAAAAGATCTTAAAGACAGTGAGACTCTGCAAGTTATACGAAATGGCATCAGGTAGGGGGAGATGTGAGGGGTTTCCTGCCAGGAGAGATAGCTATGCCATGTGCATAATTTATGCTAAACTCAAAAGAAATCTATTCGGGAAAATGTGTTTAGAAATACCCTCCTCAAAGGGTAATCTTCAGAGCTTACACTTTCTGAGAAACTAAATTGCCTTAGAGATAGAAATCTGTAGGAAACCTAGCTTTAGTTTCAGTCTTCACAGACAAGCTTGTTTCTAAGAAGAACATTTTTACAAAAAAGGAATATGCCCAAAAGCAAACTGAACATGAGGCAAACATAGTAATATTCCTTTTTGTTAAATTAGCTGATGCTGAGTGATTAGGACTATTGTTCAACTCAGCTGTTAACTCTTAGCTGATTTCCTAGTACTTAATTCCCAGATAATTTCAAAGAGATTTATGCATGAACTGAGAGTTAAACTTAGACCTAAATGAGGTACTGACACAGGCATTGTATAGGCATATATTTAATATGAAATATTCTGAATCCAGGCTTCAGCAACATCTTTAACCACATTGAAGTTGAAGGGATTACTCACATTCCTACAGATCCCTGCAGCCTCAAGCACCAAGTTGAATTATGGCGTAGCAGGGGATCAGTACGAGTCTTATCTCTGAATTTGCCGAGTGGGTTGAACCACTGAATTCTGGCGGTGTTGAAAGAAGCCTCAATCAGTTAGTTACTTCTCTTCTGCATCTGGCTTGGCAACCAGTCAAGAAGAATAACAGTGCTCATTTCCTATTCATGTATTATGCACAATTTGTTTTGAATACCTTGTTTATTCTAACACGAAGTATGTATTTTCATTTCATTTTGGTACCACATTAGTGGGAAGACGTGAGAATTGAGGACACTACTCAGCTATTGAGCCACAGATCAATAGACAAAAAGTTTTTAAATGGCTTTGAAATGCCTGCATTGATAAAGCTATATCCATTATTCTTCTCTCTGCTACTGGGGTAGAAATAATAAATATTTTAAGAATCCCAAAATAGATGGAAGTAGTAATATTGACTAAGCAGAAACTGTTTGCCAGGAGATTAGGTTTTAGTTGGTAGGATTTAAATATGCCTGGCACGTCAAAGCAATGTGACAAGCCAGTGTTTTCATAATGTTCTGTGTCTACCTCATAACTTGTTGTGAAAGAATGATGACTGTTGCCAGCTTGCTTTGTTCTTATTAATATTTTTGAAGATAAGAAAGTGAAATGGCTCCATTTCAGGAATTAAGTCATTTCTTTGTGCCAAAATACTGACAGGAACTCTTGATGAGGGAAGATAAATTAAAGTTCTGACTCCTGCATCACAAAAAAAGAAGTCAACACTGCTTGAAAGGAGCCTTGCTGTTCAAGCTGGTGTTACTTCTTTTAATACTGCAGATGTGAATGTCAAGTGAGTTTTCTATGTGAATTTCTGTAATATGAAGCGGAAGAGACTGTTGAACTCAGGCACTTTGAAGCTCTAATTTTAAAATTCAGGGATAATTTTAGGGAAGGGGACGTCAGAAGAATCAGCAAGTGGAACACGTGGACCTCAGTCAATTGTAATGTGTAATGTGAGCTGTATGGCATTATTTGCAGCCCATGACTAATGGGATATTTGCCTTGTTGTCTTTGCCGCTGATTATTCCAGCTCCCTCAAAACTGCACTTGCAATGCCTTTCCTTCATGTAGATGGTATTTGAACCCCTGGTGAATAGCTCTCTATCCACCTTCAAAAAGTCAGCCTTTCCTATGGGTCTGAAATAGCAAAATTCCCACCTAGGCCCTTACCCAGTGCAGCAAACAGCAGTAGCCTCCTCCTAGTACACCTCATGTGGACCAACCTTCTCCTGCGTTATCCTGATCCAGACACTGCTGTCTGCTTCTTGCTTTATTCCTGTGACCTGGACACCCATGTCCTTATGCTGGTTTTCTCTGCTGCAGTAAATACATTTGTTTTCTTACTAGGACAAGACCCTTTTGCTGTTTAGTTAAGCTATTCCCATTAGGACCCATCTTCTTTTACCATGCTGGTGTATATATTACTTGTGCCTTTGCTCTGGAAGCAAGCTCAGCCCTTGTGCCCTCTGTGCCAGATGGACACACAGGGTCATTTTCCACCCTTCTCTCTTCCACAGCCCTTCTGATGATGGTTGCCCCAGTACTCTGCTCGCTGATGATGGTAGGTAGAAAATGGACAGTGTCCATCTGGGGCTTCAGTTGCTCTTCTGTTCTTTGCCTGTACTACTGCTTGGCTGCCTATCTTTTACCATCTTCTATATATTCATCTGGGATTTGGAGCTCTTTGAGCAGAGACTGGCTTGTTCAAAACTTCTGTGAACACTGTAACACTCAATCTGTGACTGATGCTTCCAAACTGTACTATGAGGCAGTAGCAACATGCCTTACCTGGTGGAAAATACTGCGGGCATACGAAGGAAGTGACATGAAATCACGACCGTGATAAGAAGCAAAATCATTTATTGCAGATGACTCACAGGTGAGTAGGAAAACCAGCCACCAGCACTTCAGAAGAGGAGTCACTGCAAACCTTCACCTTCTCACCTTGCAATAACTCTTACATCACCTGTAGTTACCGGCCAGTCCCTTCGCATCACTTTGCACTCCTTGGTCTAACTGTTTCAACTGAGAGTAGCTCTTCAAACGCGACAAGCTCCTGGCCAGGCATGGTTGAGACCATGAGCAGGATTTCATTTACTTGCACAGAATGCATGTTGAAAATTGGAGAGTGTAGTCCTTTGCTTTTCCAGTTTAAACAGAGATATACCAGACATCAAAGGAGGATGCAACATTGCTAGGAAATCGCATATTAAATAACTCTTCAGTGGAAAAGTGCTGTAATTCCTACCATATCTTACAAAAAAAGCAACAGAAAGCATATAAACACATCCTATATACACGAACAATACAACACAGCTGTCTTGTAAGCAGGGATTAGCAGCAGGACACTGTTATAGAAACAGCACATATTTTCCCTTGGGAAATTTAAAACCCCAGAAATTTAGTCCATTCAAGGCCACAGAGAAACAATGTGCTGCTTATGCTCTTGTTTCTTTTCCTAGTTGCTGAGATTAACATTTTCCAAACCAGGTTTCTGTACATTTTCCTTTTTTATTTAAAAACTATGAAGTTCTTTCGTCAGCATCCTTTTTTCCATTAAAAAAAAAATCAGCTAAATGCATTGCTCTCCACATTTACATTTTTATATTTCCCTTACTTGGTTAACTGAGACAACATGAAGTTATTTTCACTCTTGAATGCTAGAGTGTAATTGATGGAGCAATACTGCTATGAAGTACTTTAGAAAGGGTTTTAGTAGAAAAACACAAGAGATTCATCTCAAACTAGTTTAATTTAAACAGTTCCGTGACAACAGCTGGGGAGATAACTTCTGGGAAATGTGGATGCAAATTCAGACTGGAAGATAAGATTCAGTGAAATCAATGAGTTGCAGCTGCTGCATCAGACACAGACACTACAACATCTAGCAACATCTCCTTAGGTCAGAGCCCTAAGATAAGCAGCCATTCATCTATCTGTCTTACGGCAAGCTGCAGCTGGACATTAGGTGGCAACTGAATTCTTCACCACTCGACTTGCATTTTCTTATTGGTCATTTGAACAGCGTGTTTTAATAGTATGTCCTGTGCAGTTCAGGTGCCCTTTCCCCTCCCACACAGTACCTGTGATTGCCAACTGTGTAACGAAGAAGGTCATTCGAGATTTCCGCTTCCTCCTCCAGGTAGAGAAGAGCACGATTGCATTTCCAGCAATTGTGACAATAAAAAGAATCCAAAGAGTCACCAGCTGCTCTGTCTGCATTGGAGAGAAGGGAAAAAAGCGGATCAGTAGGTGGGTGGGGAGTGACTTGGGTTAAGCCAGTCAGTTATCCTAGGACAAATGAGATGAGAATGGAGAAAAGGAGTGAAATGTAAGTTTTGCCAATTGGTTTCTAATTACTTAGTCTAAAAGATATTCTTGTTCTTTCAGAAAATACTTAACTAGTGTCACTGCTGGTGATGTTCATTCCAGTTTGATTTGCAGTGGCTGTATATTACTTCTGTCTTCAGAAAAACCACTAGCAGTGTCTGTGTTTGGCATTTAACACTAAAATGAGAGGCAGCCCTCAGTTTTCTCGTGTTGCTCCAGCAAGCTGTGAAATAACCAGCTGCCTCGCTTTGCAAGGAATATTGATAGATGGGCTCCTTTGGAGAACGAGGGAAATAAACACTTCTCTCCTCCCAGCTCCAGCGAGCCTGGGTCATCCACAAGCCCTGTGAAATTCAGACATCCACTCCATGATCTAGATGTGCACCAAGACTGAAAAGAAAGCATGACCCACTGCAAGGAAAAGTAGTGAGCGATACGCGATGACAAAACGTCCCCTAGTGGTGGTGTGTACAAAAAAAAAAGAAAGTAAGAAAAAAGTTGTTCGTGCTGTCAAAGCATCAGGATCATCTGGCTGCAAGAACAAGGGTGTATGTATCCACGTTTGCTTGTTTTGTGAGTGCACGCCCAGTCTTCTCCCTCCTTTTGACCTACCAAAACCCATTTGGTCCTCTCTAGATGCAGGATAGTTATTTTTCAGTGACCACTCTACAGGTTTCCCCTCGCCATGTGAGAGTGTGAAGTTTATGTTTTTCCATAGCAGCCAGCCAGCTCTGATGCCTGAGGAGCACCGAGTCTGGTGAGCATGGGGTCAGCTGGAAAAAATATTCTGCATTTCTGCTAAATTCTCGCCTATAAAAACCTGTCCTGTGTAAAATTGCATGTAGTGGCATGGAGGAAGATGGTTCTGCTGCTCTTCTGCAAAGACAAGTAGAAGAGAGGGATTTTTCACAGTTACAGTTAGGTTCGAAGGGCGTACAGCAAGGGAGCTGAGGAGAAAAAAAATCCTATGTATCCAGCAGCAATAATATACACTTTATTATTAGAGTCGAAGAGAGAATGTATGGCTCAGCAGAACTTGTAGTTATAACAGTAAACCCAATTTCCACAAGGGACCCCTCTCACAGAGCCTGCTGCTCCTGAGCAGACCCCTGCCTTTGATGTTTCTGGAGGAGACAGCCTGTATGAATGAAAAGAATTGACTTCTTGTGGCTTTCCAGTGTTTCAGATACATCGGTCACCTGGATTCACATCCTAGCAACTGGAATGAGTTTCGGGTTATGTCAATGCAGTTGTTCAATATCTTCCAGTTCCTGACACTGAACCCATAATGTGGGAGCTAGTGGAAAACGGAGGAGAGAGATAAGGGCTGCAGTTGAAGAAGGATCCCAGCTGCTGGCCCTACAGAAGTGACCCCCAAAGCACAGTCCTGAGCAGGTGGGGGGAAGGAGGCTGTCAATGAGACCTGTGCCTGACTGGGCTGATGATGGAGCAGAAGGAGAGGAGAGTGCTCATTAAAAGCGTTTGGCAGCCACTAACCCATGACTTTGTCATGGGTGAGCAGAAACAAGGGATCCTGCTGCCCTCAAAGAGAAAACAGCTCAGCTGTGAGCATGGGGAGGGAAGGTGAAATGGCAGGAAAGCAGCAGGGGCAAGGAGCTCCTTGCTCTGCCGTGAGCTTTAGTGCCTCCTCAGCTCTTAGCCCCCTCCCAGTCAGCAGCCATGGTCCCTCCTCTACTGGGGAGCCACTTGTGAGAACCAGCCTCTGCTTTGCTCCAGGTAGGTAGCCACGCTATCCTGTGGGTTACATGGGCATGCAGAAAAGGCAAGACCCAGTGTATGAGCAATTTGAGGCTGTGGTCTGTGCCTGAACCCAGAGATGAGCTTAAGCATACAATAAATACAATAAAGGCTGTGTTTAGATGGTTTCGCTTTCCCCAGCATGGTAACTTTTGCCAGCATAATCTATCATTTGGGTCATCTCACCTAACTTTAAAGCTCTAAGGAGAGACAACTACTCTAAATTGTCATAGTGTAGTCTAGATAATAGCAGTATCTCAGAGATGAGTCACCATTCATCTCACCTACCTTGGGATGGCCTGTCTCCGCTGATTATAGAGTGACCTAGATAAGACAACTTGTGTGGGCTGGATGCTTAGCTTTTAGACAAAAAAACCTCCACCTTTTTTGGGTGTCTGCAAATCTCTTGAATTTCTTGGAATTTTCCCTTCAAAATGTGTTGCAGAGACATGGTCGAACTATTTTTATGGGGATGCTTTTCTTTGTACAGGAATTGGAAGGAAGTGTCTTTTTGGAAGTTAAGTAAAATTTTAAAAGGTAAGATTTCACATCACTTTTGTTCTTGAAATCAGTGGGTTCTCCTGAGGGTTTGGTTTGCCTTTTCCATTGCAGAAAAGATCTTTCACTCACGAAGAAAACTGAGGGGGAAGACTTGTTCCCATATTCTCTGGTATAAAATCAGGAGAGCATTTTCTTGAAAGAAATTCTGTATTCCTGTGTTATACTGATTCAGGTACAAACAGAACAAGGATCTGACACTGAAATCTTCTGATTCCCGCAGAAGAAATACCTATGGAGCAACAGAGACTTTGTTAGAGGGGTGTTTCTCCACCACAGGAGCGCAGCGCATATGGTCAGTTTAAATCCCCTCCTGCCAAGTTAAAAAGCAGTGCTTAACAGTTTAGCAATTTCAGGCTAAGGCTCTATGGAAATATACAATTAAACCAGACTACAAAGGTAACCTAAAAGGTGCAAAAACTGAACACAGGAGAGGTAAGTTTGAAAGGACATAGACAAAGGAATAAAGCCAAAGTTTCTATTAATCTATTTGTGGTAGTTGTCATTCAGAGAGAAGAGAAACAGATCTCATTCTTGGGGATTAAGGAGCTATAACAATAGGCAACTTAAAGCACTACAGCCTCTCTCAGTTTGTGTTAGCTTGCAGAATGAAACCTTCTGTGGTTATTAATGGGATGCCCACCGTGATAAAGGCCTCATGGAAGTTAGGATTAGAATTCAAAATGGTCTTGATGAATTGGAAACATGCACTGGAAAAAAACCCAAGATGCTATTCAATAAAGGAGAAGCGCAGGACTGTACAGTGCAATGGATGTAATCACGTTGGGTTGGGTGAGCCTTCAAAACATCTCCCCTGCATGCAGCAGGTAAAATGCCCCACAACTGGAACATGATTTAATAATGTCTCCCTGCCAAGAGAACGACAACCACCATCATGGGATCAACAGTAGTCTTGCGTTTCTCTGCTCTAATTTTTCCACTGTACCCAGCTGCTGTACTGTGCCCGCTCCTGGGTGCCGTGCTTCCAGAGAGACACCGAGCCGTGAATTGACAGCAGTCTAGAGGATATAGCCAAGCGACAAAAACTGAATTAATTAAGTCGTTTAATCTAGCAAAAATCAGACTGCAGGGAAATATGAAACGAGCCTTGAAGACACAAAAAGACTGACGTAAAAAAGGAAAGGAATAATTTCTTCTTCAGATCTACTGCAGATTGGCCAAAAATCAATAAACTAAAACTACAGCACAGAATTCAGGTTGATCACATTAAAAAATTTACTTAAAAAAATACCATATATAGATTGATTGAGTCAGTGAAATCTCAATCTATGAAGATCTTAAAAATAGCTATTGGATTAGAGGCAGAGCTGATTGATCCCTGAACTTCATTCTAGCTGCATTTTTCTATAATTCTGGTTTATTGGTCACCTTAAGGTTGCTTAGACATAGAGGTGTTTCATTTTGTGTCTTGTTTGTTCATCAAGCAGAAATCCTCTTTTTGCAACAACCTTCAGAAAGGTGATTTACAAAAAACATTGTTTAATAACATATTGTACAGACATCGGCGGCATGCTGGATAGAAAGAAAGATGATAATATCTCTCAAAACCCTGTGGTAGGAGCTTTTTTTTGGCCAAGGGCTGCTTTTGCAATGGGCATTGCTAACTACATTACATAAGAATGCCGTGAGAGAGACTAGTTACATGTACCAGTTCTTTTAGATTAGAAAACATAAAGATGCTAGTGACTTAATTAAGGTCACAGAACAAATCAAAGTCAAGCGGATTTCCTTGGCTTGACTACAACCATTGCATGTGCTGCTATTCTACACGACTGCTGTGTTTGGAGCATGGAAGTGTTTGACATCTGGAGCGCATATTCATGTTTTGCTAATTTGCTTTAAGATTAAAACCAGCTTTAGTCAATGAAGGAAGCCTCTTCATGGGTGAAACATAAGCCAGAAAACCTGTCTGAAGATTGTGTGCATTTTCCTTTGCTTGTAGAAGAGGCTCTCTGACAAAAGTTCTGAATTCATAGGCTGCAATAAGTCTAGCATGGGGTTATTCTGCTTTATATTTGAGACAAAGATCATCCCTGTGAGCAGCTTTAATTGAGACCATAGTTAAATCCTCTCAGAGCCACTGGGAGACATTTTGGTGCCATCCGTCCTTCCAGTTCTCCCCAGACAACCTCCTTGCTCACTCATTTCTCAGGATTTGTATGCCCTCTGTTGAGGGATACCAGCTGTGGCTATGGAACGGGTATGCATCTGGTAGCCCATCCCAGTGGAGGTGCTGTTGCTCACATCTTGAGGTACAGAAGCCTTTGCCTGATATCACAGCAGTTGCCTAACAAGGGAGGTTCAACTATCAATGGACAAAA
Organism: Burhinus bistriatus; assembly: GCA_013397275.1. Lineage (NCBI taxonomy): Eukaryota > Metazoa > Chordata > Aves > Charadriiformes > Burhinidae > Burhinus > Burhinus bistriatus. Next base: position 924,596 of record VYXH01011498.1, on the reverse strand, counting down.
CACGTTTGTACTTGAACAGAAACCCAACATGAAAGAGTTTTGTTCTAGCTGCTGAGGCTGGTTGGGATACAGCCTGGAAAAAATAGGTTTCTGGTGCCTTCCTGCTCCATGTCCTTGGTCACCTGGGTGAAGAAAAGGCACTGACCCCTCATATCACAGGTCAGTAGTGGCTTAAGTCTCTGAACAGCTGCTTCTTGCCAGTTGATTAAATTCTGGGAATATGCAAAAGGTCTAACTTTGGTATATTTTAAAAATTATGTTCCTATTGTGACTGATTGCAGCAATTGGGATTGTAAGAGAGAGGTAATCATGGAGCAAGCCAAACAATTTTGTAAGGATGTTCTTCTTAACACATAAGAACAACACATAAATCTCCTTGCTAAATTGGGGAGCTGTCATGCTCATGATCAGGTTTGCAACTAGCAGTGGCGAAATATCTTAAAGGAGGAAAAAAAGAGAAAAATCTTTTTTCACCCTCTGAAATAATCACTTTAATTGTAGGCCATGCAAGAAAATGGAGGAGTCTAGATTTTGCATTATTTTGACCCTGTTGTAGAAGTTCTGGAGCCTTGAACTTTCAATACTAAAAATGTTCAGGACAGATTTGTTATTTTAACAGCTCCCTTTTAGTATGGAACAAAAATACTAAAAACCAACACCCCCAAAAGAAAAACAAACCAGGAAGATTAGTTTTCCTGAGGCAGACAGGTGCCATGCAGCTTGACTGATTCCATTCAGGGATTTATGGTCAGTTTACCTCTAAGGCAAATTGCAATTTGGAGTGCAACACTGAAAAAAATCCAAGCAAGACACTCATCAGCACAATTTAATTAAGGAGTCTTAGAGGTAGTGGCACAACTTCTGACATAATTCATAAAGTTTTTTAAAATAAATAAACAAAGCAAAAATAAATAAAACCCCCTCTGTCTCATACTGCCATATTCCTCCACAGCAGAAAACCTAGAGGAGCCTTGTGGGGTCTAACTGCTGCCTACCATTATCTAATGAGAGGGTGCAGAGAAGGTGGAGGCAGGTTCTTCTCAGAAGTGACAAGAGGCCACAACGAAGAGTCGTAACACGGGACATTTTGATTAGATATTAGGAAAAAAATGTTCATCGTGAGAGGGGTCATGCACTGCGATGGGAGTCCAGAGAGGCTGCAGGATCTTTGTCTGTGGAGATTCAAAACTTGAGTGGACACTGCCCTGAGTAATCTGGCATAGTTTGAATTTGCTTTCGAGTGGTTGGCGCAGGGGACCTCCAGGAGTCCTTCCCTACCTGAATTATTATGCACGCACAAGTATGCATAAGACCTATTTTCTTAAGGAATGTACTTAAAACTAAAAGGTACTTATACAGACATAATCAGATGAGCGCTTTGCACAAGTTGTATATTATTTATTGTATCATAGAAACATGAACAACTCAGATCTTTGTGTGGGAATCTTTACATAAAATGAAATTCATCCTGCAAACCAAGAGTATGCTGTAAAGGCTACTGGCATGGGAATGACAGAAACATATTAGTCTTGGGAAACAGCACTTAAAAAGCATAAGGTGGCATTTGTCTTATGCTTACACAGAAGCCTGAGATGAAGAATTTCTGCCAGGGTGTGACCAGCTTAAGCAACGAGCTGTCGGAAGTATGATGCCACTCTTTAGTGGTTCATGACTATTGTTGGTTTTATCAGATACAAAATAAAGGTTCTTTAATACATAACAAAGAACAAACTTGGTTAAAGTGCCAACTGGAAGCATTCATACTTCTTGTGTTGAAACTTTCAACACAAGTTGGGTTGTGAAAAAACCAACAGAAATCATGTGTAGATGTATGCTGTAGGTATGTTACACATACTTTAGTTGTAGCTAGCAGTTCTGACTGTCAAGAAGGAGCAAGCTAAGGGGCACCAAATATTTTATCAAAAGAGGGACAGTGGTGGGAATACTTAGGCTAGAAGTAAGCTTCATACAGTAAATGGATATGAAAGTTCAGATGATTAATTTAAACTGCCTCCTAATGCTCAAGGAATCGGGGGCGGGTGGGGGGAAGGAAGGAAGATTTGGGGAAAATGCAGAAATGGCTGGATTACTCTTGATTCATTTGCAGGTAAACCTTGTCTCAGTAAGAAAGAAACACACTAACAACTGGAAAGATCACTGAAATCTTAAGCCCTAGTTGTCACAAGCAGCAGAAGTTGTACTGGCCATTCCTGTAATACAAGTGCGTTTTGAAAGAATGTTCACCTAGCAAGGCAAAACTGAGAAGATGTTTCTATAGTGCTCACACAAGATGTTCCTGAAAATTTTGGGAAAGTAATTTGATTGACGTTGAAAAGCTCTGGGAAAACTCATGTGAAGGTAAGAAAGACCGAGAAAAGCAAAAACATAGGAAGTTCCATCTAAACATGAGGAGGAACTTCTTTACTTTGAGGGTGGCAGAGCACTGGAACAGGCTGCCCAGAGAGGTGGTGGAGTCTCCGACTCTGGAGACATTCAAAACCTGCCTGGACACCATCCTGTGCAACCTGCTCTAGGCGAACCTGCTCTGGCAGTGGGGTTGGACTAGATGATCTCCAGGGGTCCCTTCCAACTCTTGTGATTCTGTGAAAAGTTCAAAGCTAAGCTTTACATTTTGTCCTTGAAAGCGCTTCCACTATGACTACATTTGAAAGAAGCACGTTAGGGCAGGCAACAAGCCCTCTAGGAGTTGATTTTTTCTTTTTTTTGGTAGCGTTGCCTGGAATGAAGCCCGATTCAAACTGCATAAATGATAGTTCAGCCCCAGGTTTGCCTCTGGGACTGCTGCTTTCCCATTTCAATGGCAATGGTCATGCCTGATAGTTTTCATATCTCCTTCTGCACAAAGGCTGCTTTACTGAGATGATTTCTTGCAGGCTAGCTGTGCTATCCTCCTAGCACATGGCTACAGGTCATTCTGGTGATCCTGGGATGCGTTGCCACATGAGACCTTCACAACACGTCAGAGGTGCTGTCAACAGTCACTTCTCCACAGGTCCTTATGGTTGGAAGAAGGGCACAGCTGGAAGGGACCCAAGTTGATGTTTTCTGTTCTGCCAGACTTGAGAAGCAGTTCTGCATGAGTTTGTGTCTATATGGTATTGCACTCGTACTCTGTGAATTTTAATGTGTTATATAGAGGAAAAATCTATAATATTTTCTCCCTTTTTGACTTAAGGAAACACACAAGCTGAGGAAGCTTATTCACCAAATCAGGACACTTTCTCATGCAAAGGGGTAATTATGATATTAAGATTACTTTCACTTCTTTTTGAACTCGAGCAAAACTGTACCTATCTTTTTTGTGAATCCCCAGGTTTATAAAAATTTATTTCTTAGCTCTGACTTCACCATCATGGGTGAGACAGGGTCCTTTCAGCGTGTAGCATTTAATGCATGTGAATCGCTGTGATCTTTACAAGCTCAAATAACAGCTAAACAAACCACCGCCCACTCTGCCTGAAAGTCCTCCATAGGTGTGACTGGGATAAAGGGGAAGATTTGCAGTCAATAACAAATGGTGACAATACTATTTTACTAGCAGATAGCTCACATTTGCCATTCTGCGGTGTTTTGGTACAAGATGGATAATAAATGGTGACAGTACTGCTCAGTTATTGCAGGATTTTTTTACCCATTGCTCCCTAGGAAACTTCCACAGAAGAAGACAAACAGATATCCCTAATTTTAATGTCATGAGGAAAGATACATTTTTCATGGTGTACCTATCTAGTTTTTCCCAGAACATTTTCAACACTCAATGGTCCATCCATAATTGTATGATTTTGATAGTCCTATTAAAAACTGTGAAACACTGTTTTTTCTTAATCACAAAAAGGGGTAAAATGATTATGCATGCCTAATCTGTGCAGTTAAAACATCAAAAAAAACCTGGAGAAATTAATACTTTCTAGGCATATTTATGTAGGAGAGGCAGACAGACGCAAACCCTGTAGCCGTGCGGACCATGGAGTCAGAAGGATGAAGGCTGCTAGTATACAACTGCCAAAATCAGTTGGCTCACAGCCACCCCCAGTCAGGCTGTCATACAGCCAGATCACTTCTGTGTTGCATTTAAGCTACTAGATGAAGCCAGCCGGGCCAAAAGCACTGCAGATTTGTTTCACAAGGAGATCAGCTATTATGTTCTCAGTGCAGCACCTCAGGAATACCAACAGTCATTATGGCACACTGCAGAGGCTGCACTCAGGAGTTCCTGACACCTTACTTGTGTACACCTAGTTCTCCTCCTCTCCCCTCATCAAAAGATTGCAAAGTTACTTATGAATTATTTGATATGCCTATTTTCCTAAATGTATGATTGCATTTGCAGAGATTACTCCAGAAATTTGACAGCACCCATTATTATTTCACTATTATGTATTCAATGATGGGATGCTCTGTGAGGTGTGCTTGAAAATCAGAATGAGCAATAGCACAGGCGAATGCTTTCCAGGAGATAAAGAGACTTCTGCATTTGGATGAACTGATAGGGACAACAGATTCTGACTTAAACGTGCTCTGAGGACACCTGGAGCCTTATCTTTGTTACCTAATAGTCCTACAAAACAAGTCAAGGCAAACCTTCTTTCCACGCATTGGTCTCCTCAGCTCTTTAATGGAGAAGACAAGCCCTGACCTTTGTAAAGAGCATTAGGCTCCATGGATAAGCAGTACATACTCTTAGATTTGTGCTTACTCTGGCATGGCTATGCAGTCCTGCTTAATATCTGAGCTACGTGGGCTCAGGTACTGGGAATGCTACAGTGCACGGGGAGGACAGTCAGAGAGGCAAACATTTCTTCCTGAAACAAACGGGGAACTTAGATTATACGTGTAAAATCATCTGTGGTGGAGTTGATGAGCACATTGCTCCTCCTGAGAGCTCTACCCCTTCAACGTCACTGCTGTGGGCCAGAGGGAGTGGGACATCAACATGTGGACCAGTGGTTGGGGTTCCTGCCTGGGAAGGGAAGAGACTGAGGTTCCCAAACAACCTTGGGTGTAAACAACCAAACCTTTGTGTCCTTCTACACATCAGAAAACAAAATAAGAAAATGCACAAGATCATGAAACTCAGCCAATGTTCCTGGGAGGCAGGAGATGATGGTGGGAACACAGTCCCATTGAGAAAGGAATAGCAGATGGGAATTCTCTCCTTTCAAACACTCCAATCATTACTCTGTTACATAAAAGTAGGGCACCTTGTTTCTCAGCAGACCTCTTATAAAAGAGATGAGCCCTACTCCTTTCTGAGAACAAGCACATTATCTTACCCTTGGGGAAGCTTTGGGGCTGTTGGGGGCCTAGCAAGGCAAGGTGCTTCCTCCGGCCCTGACAAAGCCTCCCAGCCCTGTGGACAGCCGGGCAAACCTATTCTGAGATTTCAGTTTCTCTCCAGGCAGGTTTCTGGTTTGCACCTTGTCAGGTTCACAGAGTTAAGAAGGTCCTAAAGTGGAGGAAGGCCACAGGCGTTCAGATGATCTCTGTTCTTTTCAGATTACTGTATTTGGCAGAGGGCAGTTGACACTCTCTTATAGCCCTTTTACACATAGATTAAATGCATATGAGGGAGATTGTAAAGGGATGTAATGAACTCTCCTTTGGTCTGGGAGGTTAGAGCTGTAATTAATACCAATTTGCACATTTGTTCCAAACTTGGTGCTGACACAGCCAAGAGGACTTCTGATGCTTGTGGTTTAAGCCAGTAAGCTACCTGGATGCCTCATGTAAAGGCACCCCAGAAGAAATACAGTCTGGGCTTTCAGGGACCATCTGCCATAACACAGCAGGAAGACCTGAACATAGGTGGGGATGAGGCAGCGCCTTTGCTGTGGGAAGCACCAGCTCATCTTGCCCACTGTGTGGTGCATGGGTGCACCCAATCTTGCCCCAAAAGGCTGTGACTCTGTGCCCCAAAAGCCAGCCTAGTTAGCACACATGGCCATGGCCCCAAAGCAGACTTCATGGGCAAGGCCATGGCTAGCAGCTGGGCAAGGAGCCATGGTAATGACTACCAGAAGCCAAATGTACATTGCTCCAAGTGGATTAAATGCTCCATTTCCCAGCTAAAAACAAAAAGAAAAAAAAAAAAGAAAAAAAAAGGAAGAAATCTAATTAAACTGGCAATATGCTTTCCAGTCTGAAGCAGTGCAGGATTTAGTTGTTAAGCTCTGAAGAGGAATAGACAGAAACTCAAATGCTTTTGAAAGGGGGAGCTGGGAAGCACTCACAGCTCATCCTGTAACAGGACTTTTTGGCACTGAAATGCTCTAAGGCACATTATTTCACTTTTGTCACTTTGCCACCACAGTATAACACAGGCACTACCTTAGGTGGGTACAGGCTGTCCTTTTGAAGCTTGGAAGGAAAAGAAGAAACCAGCGCTTGCTCCCGTCCTTCGAGCACTGTGTGAGATACACTACGTAGCTGGCATTGGGTAAAATCGTTAAAAAGTCATTAACACAGGAACTGCTCCAGGTACTGAGTGAGTGTCACTCCTTTGTCTCCATTTATCCACTTAGATCACGTTTTCTTATGACTGCTTTGATAAGATAGGTTACATCTGCATTTCCCAAGCAGAAATAGCTTGTGTGCCCTTTGTTGGACTTCTGCATCCCAGCACACAGGCTCTGGAGACAACTTGTGGTGTGGCCATTCATCCAGCCTGCCTTTACGATCAGCCATGGGCTACAACGTGTTTGAAAATCCCAACAAAAGGCCAAAACCCGATTTGTAGCTACATTTTGAGTACCAAGCTCTGGTTTTTAATCCATTTAGCCTATTCCAAGCTGAACCCTTTCATTGCTTTAGCTGCTTAACCAGATCCTTGTGAAGAGGAAGGAGATGCTGCTCAGCTTGCTGCAAGGGGCAAAGAGATGGCCACAATGTGAGGAGCACTGGTGGAGGACAGCCAACCGAGTCAGCAGGTATGAGCAGTACCTTCCACACGTGAGCTTTTAGAGAGCTGAAATTGCTAGCAAGGAGCCCTGCCTTCCCTGCACCGTAGATGTCAGAGCAGGTGCTTTATCCCTCCTTTCCTGCAGCAGCCCCAGCTGTCACTTGTCTCCAGAGTCAAAATATTTCCATGCCTATCAACAGTTAGTAATTGATGCGAAATCAGTGAACCTTCTTGCAAAGTTCATGCTATATATGCCAGAGCTAGACGTCTGACAGAGGAGTGCAAGTCTAATGAGAAGCTCTCAGCTAAGAGAATCAAGTTTCCTTTAGCAATGGACGAGCATGCATGACTATCCGTGGTTTCCTAATTATTGTAATTTACTCAATCTCCCTTATTAAGGAGCATTTTTCTGCCTGGGGACTTTTTAATCATGGAATTAATTGTCACTTTGAACATTATAAAATACTGCTCCCATGACATCATTCAGATTTACAGCCCTAAATGTGGGGAGAAGAAAGGAGATAAAGTTGTTAAAAATATTTTGCTTGTTGCTTCTGTTTTTTTTTTTCAAGAGCATTTTAGGAGTCTAACATGGAGAGAAAAAAAAAAAAGGATTTTCTTCCTTGAAATCCTAGATAAGAAAGTACTGTCTTATCAAGAAAGAAAAGTATTAGCAGCATGTTTAACATGAGAGACCCTCATTAATTAATAGTAGAACTACAGATCAGCTTTTTCCTTAGCAGAGGAGGAAACCTGTTGTAATTCCACTGATTCCACCGGCACTGTATCAGAGCACTAACAATCTCATAGAAATCAAAATTGCCTCTGAACATATCCCCTTTTACACAACATATTGTCAAATGTTGTAAGTGCCTGTATCTTTCCAACTCAAAGTGATGTCTCTGGTCCTGAGCTCCAGAAGGAATGGCAGGGTACTTCTTGTCAGACTTTTAATAACTTGAACTTAACTTGTACAGTGAAGTGACACACAGCAGGCAGCATGAAATTAAACAATGACAACAGGCACAGAAATCTGAAGGAAAGATGAATTCCACTACCTCTTTCATCTTTTCCCTACATTCACATATTGCAAGGGTGACGTTTGTTTGGGGAGATGAATGAATATACTTCCCATGTCATTCAACAGCATTCACTACTGAATGATTCATCTGGTGCATTCTTAAGAGCAGCCTTCAAGAGACACCGCATCCCCCACTCAAGTTAAAAGCAAACAAACAAATCAACTAATTAGAACCTCGTGATTAAAATAAAAAAAAAAAAAAAAACTAGAAAAAAACCCTCTCACTTGTGTACAGTACTTGTTGCAGCTGGAAAATTGAAAAGAAATCCCTTATGTCAAGATCATGGCTATAAGAAATTACATAAAAGATGTGTTAAACTAATACAAGTTTTTAATTAAAGATGTATTTATCATTACAATACCTCTATAGAAAAACAGTACCGTCCCCTCTTGGAAGGGGATACAATTGGCTGACACCTGGAAGTCTGAACTCCAATTCCTACAACTATTTTGTTTTTCATCAAATGCCTCACACATGCTGTCTACTGTCTTTGCAGGGGAAAAACCCACAAATATCTGGGCAAAAAAGTTGAATAATCCTAGTTGCCTCCCTGCAGAGGTGCTGAAAATGCACCAAAGCTGCAATCATGTGAGAAAAGTAACGCATGCCTTAAAAGAATACCTTAAAAGAATAGTAAAAGGATCCCCACTCCTCTTCTGGCACCACCTCAGTGAAAGTCACTGTTTCAGTGCAGGTGACAAGGGTAAGATCCAGCCAGCCGGTGTCCCCCTGGGAGCTGCTGCTGGCTTCCGTGGAGCCGATCTCCATCACTGGATTTTGTTCCGAGTTGTCCAGGTGCTTGTTTTTGTAAGAGTTAACACAGCCAGGCTTCTCCTGTAAAAGCGCAGCAACAAAAACCAGCTTCTCACTGCTCCACCACTGGCTACAAGAGGCGTCGGGCTTCAGTGCAGCTGAGTGATAAA
>VYXH01011498.1:903455-915634 GCA_013397275.1 Burhinus bistriatus | reverse complement strand
AAAAAAAAAAAAGCCAAGCTGGCATCGTCCCTTTGAGCTTTCCTTCAGTACAACTCTGACGACAGCCGTCCACATGGTCTTTCCAGCAGCAGGAGCGGCAGCCAGTAAGAAAGCTCTCGTGGACCCAGCCATGTGCCTTATGGATTCTGGATTTTCTTGCAACCCAAGTTGTCAGCTCTGGAGTGAGGCACACCTGTAAAAGCATGGACCTCCTCCCTGCATTAAGCTCAGGAGCCTGGCTATTCCACTCAGCAGTTTTGCTCACTTACCTTTGCTCAACCTGCTTTGATTTCGATTACCTGCAGAATTATGGTATATCCATATATAAGCATCAACACGCTCTCCTGTATTAGCAAAACCTTATTACGTTTTTAGGCTTAAGCTATCACAATTTCCCTGTCAGTGTCTATCTGACTTCTGAAGTTGTCTTCACTAAGAAAAAAAAAAGAATACCATAAATAGGCCTTCACACTAACCTTTGCAAAGAGCTCAAACCTGCTGCACACTCAGTACAGGCAGTTCTTTCTTCGCCATACGGAGAGCCTGTCTGGAAAGGTATGGTTCCTAGGGACTGCTGGTGTCACTTAGAGGCTCAAGGACTCTTCAGAACAAGGTAATCAATTATCTTTCTACTCACTGATTTTCTGGACACCTAGTTCACTTACCCTCCATTGATTCGGATGCTTTTCGCCATCTCTAGTGGCGTTACCCTGGGTTTACACCAAGAGGGCAGATGAGAGCATGCCCGCCTTGCCTAACCACAGTGCAAAATTACATGTAAATCCAGAACTTGTTCAGCTTTGTGGAGATGCTCTGCCTCAATACCAATGCAACCCTAAGCAGAACATGATGTATTTTCCCAGCCATGCCCCCACAACTCAGTTTCCCTTTACCTGCTCACGGCAGAACCTAGTCCTTTGCTTATGTGTGTGTAAGCACGGATGGCCACGTGGGAACTCAGGAGGAGTTAAACTCCTCGCTGGGGCCAGCACAGCACATCTTCTCCCCAGCTGCTGGAGCAACAGCCTCCACAACATGCCCACAGCATCCACACCTGTGGTCCAGGTGGGGCTATGCCCACTCCCAGCTACGTGAGCAGCAAGAGAGGGGTGGCTGCAGGGCCCTCCAGCTCCCAGGGCCAGTAATAGCAGGGGATTAATCCAGGGATTAATACCCGGATTAGCAGGGTAATAGCACAAGCAGTGAAATTCAGATCTACATTTTGATTGGGAACCCTCCCAAGTTAGGATATGTCTGGATCTGGAGCTTTGGACCAGGCTGTTCTAGGGACCGGAGAAACCTCTGGATGTCTGAGCATTATTCTCAGCACCTCTCCACAAGATGCTGGAGTCATTCAGAGGAGGGGGTTGGTCCAGGCCCATACAGATAATTAGTGCCAGTCATGATGAGAAAGGGTCAGCACTGATCCATATGCACCATTGATCAATATTTAACAGCAGCAAACAATGCATAGGTCAGACTGTGATCAGGTAAAAAGAACCACTATATTTTGATGAAAACAATTGCGAAAATGCTCATTAATATATTATCTAAAAGAGAGCAGGAAATCGTTTTGACATTTTTTTCCAACTGATTATACAGGTTAAATCTGAACCTCTGCTATGAAGTATTTAGGTAGCATCCAAGCTTCCTGAACACATCCTAACAGGTTTTTGCACTTCTTCCTTCTTCTTACCTTGCTTTCTTATATTTACAGAATTCTCTTTCTTAGAGTTAAAAGTTATTGCACTGGATGTGGGGGTTTTTTTTGGCTCTCTCATTCCTACAGAGCTGTTATGCTTGAGCATATTACAGGCACTAAGAGGCTTTTCAGTAGTTACATCGCATGCCACATCGTGCACAGCTCTCAGGACTAACCAAGAGTGACTCCTCTTGTGGCTTTGCCAGCTACTTGCTCTAAGTAGTGCTTATGGTGCTAGAAAAGGCTATACCGTGCCCTGCTCCAGCACTTTCCAGTCTACACAGGGGCAATTCAGGTCTTCCATTACTATTAGCTTTTCTGTCTCTGAGTATTCCTCAGTCACTGTCACTGCCTTGGTTTGTTGATGGCCGTTTTTGCTGAAACACTGTTTTTTTTCCATTTAGTTACAGAATTTGAAGCCATGGGCTGTCTATGGTACCACATCTGTAATTAAGCTAATTCTCTAGGATATAACACTTTGCTTTCAAGCTTCTACAAAGTCATGCTAACTCTCTGAAATTTGGTGTTTGGGGTTTGCGTCCCCCCATCCCACTCCCCACCCTGAGATTAAACAAACTGAATACCTCTGAAAAAAACAGTGAAATAAAAGAGTTTAATGAATGAATCTTAAAAGCCTATAAAAGGTAAGATCCTTGGTGGAGAAGGAATGGCTGATTGATTTCTACAACTGACTTTGTTGTTTTCCTCAGCCGGGACATTGAAAAGTCTCCGAGAACTTTCAGTGCTTGAAGTGATTTAGACAGTTTTACAGAGAGAGAAATTGAGTCTTCCCTCTGCTTAAATATAAAATGGTCTCAAATTATTATTCTAAGACTTTTTTTTCCTAATGTATACTAAAATGTGATACTGCTTTCTTAACCTTTTTGAATGGCTTTTTTTAAAGTCACACTTTAGTATTGTACCACAGGAAAGATTAAGCCATTTTGAAAATAATCTTTAAACAAGGGAATGGATTATATGGAAGAAGAATAGAGAGGACTTGTCTCAGAGACTGATTCATTGGTCATTCTTATTATCTTGGCCTCAAAAGCTACACACATTTAATTTTCTTAAATATAGCCTTGAACCAGAGGACCAGAAAACCTAAGTGCATAAACGGCTCCAGTGAAAGCTGAAGAGAATACTCCGCAGTTGCAGTGTATAACAACACTGATATCCTCCGTGTGCAGACACATGGGGGACACTGCAACACATACCTTGTATCTCCCAACAGTGGTATGATTTTCCTTACTGGAAAGAGCAGAAAACTTTGCACAGCTGCAGAAAGTGAAATCCAGAGATGGATACGATGAGACAAAAGTAGGTGCCTTTGGAAAAAAAAAAAAAAAAGACACAATGAGTAAAAGTTTTTAAAGACCAGGTACAAAACACTGATTTTGATAATTTAAGCCAGAAATTCCTCATGAAGAGACTCTGGTCTTTCCTGCACAGCAGCTGTGAAACACAGTGGATGGAGCTGGGTCATTTTGTACACCACAGCGTAGACACTCCATGCCAGGCAGAGGTGCCATCGCAGCCGTGATGGATGTTGCTCTTCAAAACCCAGCAGCAGTAGGAGGGGGAGCTCTGCAGGAATATGGAGTTCCTCCTATGCTATGTTTTTCCCTGTTTTGTCTTCTCTGATAGAAACTGTTGTGTGGCAGTATTTGCTGTGCATGTTGTTGATAATTTGCCGAAAGTCAGCCAATCTCACTGTTCAGATGTGTCTAGGCCTTAAAAAAATTAGGCACATCCAAAATGGACAGAAAATAACATCTGCTCAAGTGTGTATTACTTTTTACAGAGAATTTATAGTAGATTTCTCATTGCTGCATTTAGGCAGTATTGGGAATAAATTGAAACAATATTTGGATTCTTGCTGTTTGGAGTTCTCTGCACCCTGGCATAGTTGGACATAATGATATTAAATGCAAAGAAGAAATAATGTTATCAGACTGCACAAAGAAAGAGAATGAGATACTTCTTGCTTCTAAAAGAATGGCAAGTTAATTGCTTTTCTGTAAAAAAAACATGCTTATCCAAATCCATATATATGCGCCTTGGAAGAGGAAGGTCAGTCTGCTCTTCCCAATGCACAGCCCTTCTCTCCAGAAGCCAGACACCTGGGGGGGCGCAGAGGGGCTCAGCTGCAGACTCTGGCAGCGCAGGACCACTGGAGAACTGCGTTCCCACATCCCCGCTGCACAGGAGAGGAACAGAAATTACATGTTAATGACACAATTCCTGTCATCTGACGTAAGCTTAGCATGCACGTTGTTTTCTGTTGGCGCTGCGCCTCCAGAGGAGAGCAGATCTGTTCATCGCGGGTAGGAGACACCCAAACAGGCTGAAGTGCCACCCTCAGAGCCAGGACCAACCAAGGCTGCAAGTGTCCCTGCAGCCTGGGCTGTGTCTGGGGAGGCACTCCCATATTTCTGGACTCTCGGACGGAGGTCAGTGTTGTGTGCGAAGCAAAGGAGCTCCATATGTGCCTTAGCTAGGATGTAACTATCGCCCCTGAATTTGCACTCACATTTTTACACTTTTTTTAGCCCCTCCAGGTGGAGACAACATCAAGTTTCTAAATCTTCAAAGACTTGAAATAGCAACGATCTTTCACAAGCTAAATACGCAGTTACTAGGTTTTCTTGACAGACACCTGTAACTCCCATTCTCCACATTTCTGAATGAAACGGCTGTAACTTAGGATCTGAAGATTCAGGGGACACAGCAAGACTTCAGAAGCTGGCTTTAACCTCACTCCCAAGCATTTTATTTCAGGATCCGTGATGCCTGGGAGCCTGGCAGCAGCAGCATGCTGACACCACCAATCTCAGCCGTCCCAAGCTGCTCTTTCCAAGTGTGTGAATCTCAGCTACACACTGCAGAGAATCCTGGGTTGTGACTCTGTCTCAGCTGTGCCACACAGGTCACCTCGGGCCACAGGGCTGACAGCCCGCTGAGCTTGTTAGTTCCCCAGATTTTTGAGTTCTGGAGTTAGAGGCTGGCAGCTGGAGCAGAAGAGCCTTTCCCTTTTACAAAGAAATTTGTATTTGATTTTCATCCAGAATCTGAACAAATTCAATTTTGAAATACTAAAGCCTTCAGAGAATGAGATGACTGCTCTCTGCTGGGCTCCAGCCTTGTCTCTGACCTGTCAGTGTCTATCCAGCTTTGAATCAGAACCCCAAACTGCCAGCAAGTGGATTCTTCCTATTGATTTAAGTTTTGGATCATATCATTTGCAAAAGTCTAAATTTTAGCCATAGCAAAGTACTGGAGTCATAGCAATTACAAAGCATTTTTATAATAGTAATGACAAAATACGAGCACATTGTTTTTCTTCCGTAGATAACTTAAACAAATTTAAAAAGGAGATTTTTTTTTCACATCTTCATTACTGTTTGTAGTCTTAATTCAGATTGGTTCTTTTTACAAAAACAATACACAGCCATTTATCTGTTTTTGCTAAGAAACTCTTGCAGAAGAATAAGCAATCCTTAAGGAATTATCTTTGAAAAGAGCAAGCACATAAAGAAAACACATAGAAGAATGCCATTAAATATGAATATCATGTTAGTGGAACTGTCAGACACCCTGAAATTTCAAATTCCTTTGCTCTGTTCCCCTCAATATAACCATCAAGAAAATCATATATTTTGTAAGGGCCTGATTCTCCATTCATTCAGTCTGTTGCAGAGTAGGATTGCTTCCTGTTCAGTGACTGGAATTGCAAGTAGCTTTAGCGAAAAAAGAGCCAAGCCCCATGAATTGAAACAGACGCCTGATAAATGTGCGTTCCTATAAAATACTGAGGCAGTCAACAGAGTCACTTGGAGTATTCCTACTTTTAAGGAGTCGACTGGGTAGCCAACATGTATGGCATCCATCAGGTCCTGGCAGGGAGTTACGCATAGGGATTCCGGTAGGTAGGTAGAATAAATTCACAACTCACATTGTCACCAGAAAGATTTTTCCTTCAAAATCTTCCGCTTCCAATTGCCAAGGCACTGCCTGCCCTTCTCAAAGCACTGGTGTGCCCGCTGCAGCTGGAAAGGCAAAGCAGCTCAGAAATAAAGCTGCACTGCCAAATGGGAAAGGCGGCTTCAGGTGAGCCCTGGCCGGCTCCCAGCACACCGGGCAGGCACACAGCCAGCCTGCCCGGCCGCATCGCCCAGCAGACCATATGCTCATTAACGGGGCAACCGCAGAGAACAAAACACCAGCCATATGGATGTCCTGCCCTTCTCCTCCCTCTGCTTAAGGTCCCAGTTAACTACAATGAGCACTCATGCACGTTGAGAGGGCGGCAGAGAGGCTGTGCAGGCACAGGTACTAGTTCCCATTTTCTCGACAACTGGCATCAGCAGCTCGTTGTGCATTTATAGTCCTCTATAAAGAGCCAGAGCCTCAGCAGGGCCAGAGCTCTGTTTCGTGCAGCACAGGAAGGCCACTGGAGGAAAACTGAGTTCAAAGTTTCCACAAGCCAACCCCTTGCAGTGTTTTAAACAACCACCACCAATACATATTGCCTTTAACAAATACAAATAGGAATTATTTTCAATGCAGTTTTTATATTGTTGCTTAAAAGCATGTTTCTTCCCTTTTCCCATGTTTAACTGAACTAAAACCAATTTAGCATGCAGTTGGACTAGATGATCATTGTATACCCCTTCCAACTGAATTCTATTCTATTCTATTCTATTCTATTCTATTCTATTCTATTCTATTCTATTCTATTCTATTCTGTTCTGTTCCATACTAACCAATTCTTAGTCCGTCTTAGACTACAGCATACAGATATCACATCATATCTGCTTTGGGAGAGAAATGCTTCTCTCCTCCCATTCCCTGCCCGCCCTGTCCGCTGCCTCTGGTGGTTGCACACAAGATGTCATTTCCATTATTTCCACTCAAGCCTGCACTGATTTAGGAGTTGCTGCCCCGTTAGAGTGCAGAGGATGCCTGGAGCTGATAAACCTCTCTCTTTCTCTGCAGGGGATGAAGAACAATCCAACAGGTAAGACACAGGCTTGGAGTTCAGGGAAGATATTTAGTTCCTTGCTCCTCTGCACATTCTCATCCTGACCTCCTTTCTCGTAGGGAAGAGCTTTGTGAAATGAAGGTGTGACACAAGCTCACGCCCTTCTGGCTGCCATTCCTCATCCACCTGGTCTCTGCTGCCGGCGTAGTTATCCCGTCTCTGTGGGCATACAGAGCACTTGCAGTATCCACCTGATCGCTCAACTATATTTTTTAACAGAGCCTCTATGAAGAGGGACCAAGTCTTCTGTTTAAAGAAGGGTGAGCCCTTGCAGCTCCACAATCTTTGAATGCCAAATCTGAACTGATGAAATCAGCAGTGAGCTGAAACTGTGCTGAGCCTCCTTTGCAAAGCAGAGGTAGGCAAACCCACGCAGTGAGCGAGCCATTCGTTTCACAGCAAACTGAACTTATGGTGTGAATTTCTGTTGGGCAGAAGATTTTAAAAAAATACAGTTCTAGGTAAAGTTTAAAATTAAAGTTCAAAACATGGCAAAAACAAAAAATGAATACATTAGCACATATCTTAAGACTATATCACCAGCATCAGTCTCTGATCAAATGGTACTACAGATGCTACAGAGAGAGAAGAGGATGATCTAGAGAAATTAGTCTAATCCATCAACGCTAAAAGCTTGGGGAAAGACCAGCGCGAACCATAATGTAGGTCAAAAAATGGAGGAACTCTGTGCCCACAGGGAGGTAGGAGAATAAAAGAAAGTGTGGGAAGAAAGAAAATGCCTGCATCCCAGTTCTCCTTCCTATGGAAGAAATCGTATCTGAAGTAATGAATACACTCTGTCTTTTGGCGATGAGCAGCGGAGTGGAAGTACAGATTTACAACGGAGGTGGAAAGCCGTTAGACGAATTGCAGGACTTTTTATTGCCAATTACAATTTCATGGCAGGGTTATTATTTATTAAATATAGAAGCAGACAGTTGAATTCTAACTGCTCTTAGGCTTAATTCCACTTATAAAAAGGCTGAAGAAATTATACAGAGCTAGACGAAAAATCCTTTGCAGTAGCAGGCGTGCTTCTGAGTGCCTGCACATGGACACACACATATATACAGAGAAATAAGAAAAGCCACTGTATGGAAGGTGAACAAGTTACAGCCAATTTCCCTTTAATAAAGCCTAGGGTAGAGTAAAATAAATGTACTGCACTGCAACCACTAACAGGCACCTGAAGAACAGTTTGAACAGTGTAACTTCGTCAATTATTGAAGCTCAGTTTTTAAGGACCTCCAGAAAAAGATACACCTCACCCACTGCTCTCCTCTCCAAAAGCAGTGTGCAGACAGAAATAAAAACCTGTCAGCATGTGAAAGGTGTCCCAGGTCAGAACTGGTATGTAGGGGGTCAGACGATAATATTGGCCATAATATGCAGTTGCGTCCCAAGTCATTTACCTAAAGAAGGATGATACGTATTTTCAGGCAGCAAAGGGGATGAGTTATTCAAATCCCAGCAGCTTTGTGCCAGCACTTACTTAGAATTCACTGGCTTGCAGAGCACGGGAAAGGCAGACAGGCCAGAGAGAAGTGAAGAAATACTCACCGAAGACACTGTCTCAGCTTCATCAGAGAGCTCATGTGGACAGAGTCCACTTTGTTCATGCTGATACACGTCACTGCATATTGCCACGAGCAGTGTGTTTAATAATATACATTGGCCAGAACAGCAATCCAGATCTGGTACACCATACAACGACTTTTTTTTTTAGTGTTAGACAAATAACACAGAAAAAAGTCTTCTGCAAGCCAGCTCTTCCTAGACTGGAATATAGATGTAAATTACTCAGTCTTGTGTGATTCAAAACTTAATTTCCAAAATACCACGGTCTTTTGCTAATACATTTTTCAGGCATACTTCTTTGGATATTGTCTGGCGTTGTTTAGAATATCAAAGGCAGTACATTAATGTTCCTGATCACATTATGAAACATATTTTCATTAAAAAAATGGGGAAATGAACCGCTATCATTTCCATTTCTGCACAAATAAAACCATTTGATTACGGTTCCAATCCAATGAAGAAAGAGGATTAAAACCGGACTGCTCCACATGCTGACTTGGAAGCAGAAAGGACAGTTCAAAGAAACAATGCTGTCTAAAGAAAAATACTAAATTTAGCAACCAACAGAAGGGTTTGGATAGACTTAATGTAAGTATTCACATCCCCTAGTGATTGAACATGCAGCAAGTCGTAACTAGGCAAATCAACTCAGTCCAGTATTTTTATGTCCCCACATTGTAATAGACTTTTGTGGCTCTTAGATCACCGGCATTTCAATAAGATGTGCACAATGATTTGGATATCTTATGCTAATGATTCTTTGCTCACCATTGTAAATGTGTGTATTATGATACAAATGCTCAGAGAAACGTAAAATAGTTTGTTGGTTTCAGAATGGGTATAATTACCTAATTGATCACATTACACCTATGCAGCCTTTGCTAGCCAGGGACGACCGCTTTATTTGCACAAAGTTAGGGACAGGTGGTGCCAGATCTTCATGGAAATAAATGGGCTCAAATCTCTGCAGCTCACAGGTTGTGCACACATATGTGAGTTGACAATCTGGCTTGCTGGCTCCGCCTGGGAGTAGGTTATTGATTTCTTCATACATATAAGCAGACTTGACTTACTGTTTATACAGACAAAACAACATCTCCATTAGTTAGGCAAGAAGTTTCCAGTCCTTGCCCGAACGTAACTCTGAAACAAGTTGTATTGTTCTAATAAAGCTATAGAGGATAAAATAATAAGTCTCATCTAGGAAACAGGAGTGCAAAACGCTTCCAGTGCATAACAGTGGTGTGGGCAGAATACATAAAATAGCAAATACAATACTTAATTTGCTAAAGTCACTAGAAACACACCTGAAATCAATGTGGGAGATACTCGTTGCTCCTGCTGCCCAGAGCCAAGTTTTCAGAACTTTGAAAAAGACCAACATTGTTGAAGATTTCCTTAGGTTTTCTCTTCAGAACAGAAAGAAAATTTGAAGAAAAATAAAATTACTGTTATGCACCCACATGTGTATCAAATCAGGCAGAGATTAAATGAAGGAAAAACAAAACACCTCTGCACTTAAAGCATTCATAGTTTTTGTGACACAATTTGCTTTAGGAGAAAATAATGTTTTCTGTGGTTATGAACATGCAAAATCATTCTAGACTTTATATGAACTGCTGCTTGGGGATTAGATGAGGATTTAATATCTTTTTCACAGAAAGGATTAATTAAAGTCTCTTCTTTGGGAAGGTGATGAGCAAAACAATTTTGTATGTATATAGAGCTTTTAATTTATTTCTCCACAGAAATAAAAAGTGTATGATGATTTCTCATGTCATATCTTTTTATTCAAAAAAAGGAATCATTTTAGAACTTTTTCATAGGAGTTGCCAGAGGGATTTTAACATGCTTTCAAAATGTTAAAAGAAATTGAATCATGGGAGTCTCCTTCAGAAAACTTTGAAAATCTATTGTTAGGAGCTAAGCAAATACTGTTTAAACATCACTAAGAATCTGTCCGTTTGTTTTGTTTTTTCCCATGCTTAACAGTGAAATTGGTTAAGAAGTCTACTGGCTAGTTGATAGACCTAACTGCTTTTCCCATTTCCATGACTGTCTTGTCAAAAGTTTTGCTACTTTTTTCATGAAAGGCCTCGATTGTCATCAAAAAGCTGAAGAGTGCACACACATGATCTTTTTTTGTTGGTAAAAATTTTAAGGTTTTGACTTTTGTGATGCAACTTTTTTCTAATGCAAGCAGACATTGACCATGAAAAATATGTTTTCAAAAAAATTACAATGCTACGTGAAAGCAATTTTCAGTAGGCTTTTTCTTTTGTCCATCTTTACTTGCTAATTCTAGGAATCTGCTGTTGGATTCTTTCAGACTTAAGCGCAATTTGGATTGTTTCACTGTCAATGCACAGCTGTTATTACCAGATCAGATTATTTGCTGAATTTGATAAGAATGATGATATAAGAACAATGTGATGATTTTGGCCATGGCTGTGATTTCATTTCACCTGTAATGATGCAAGGGACTAACAATGTCCTATATTTAATAAATTCTGGAACAAGATTAGTGCCTAACTTTACTGAATTCATTTATGTGCCCTGCACCTTTATTGTCTCTTCAGCAAACTGAAGAGAACAAAAGCTCCTGATATTTGGACTGCAACATTTGCCAAAAAAATAATGAATTTTTTATCCAAATACAGATACATTATTAGTGTCTGCTTTAAAGCATGGCTCGCAGGTGAATTGATATCTGCCTTGTTTGCGTGCTTTTTTTTTTAAGCAAACATCCTGCAAGGATCATCCAAGTCAGATATTCTAGATATCTAGAGATCGTCTTCTGACACTCAGATTTGGTCCACTTATTGATATTCAACTGTGATGACAACGTATTTACCATCTGTCAAAGCCCTGAGCAATTACAAGAAGCATATCCACCTCTAATTTTCACAGTAGGATTTGTCTTAGCAAAGTACTGTTTTCACCCTCTCTCTGGCTGAATTTTATCCCCATTTTCAGGTTAACTGGACCACTTTTATATGAATTGCTGTGGCTGCTCTGAATGCACTGCTGCACCGTGCAAGTGTCCAATATGTTTCAGTTAACTGAAAGCACGTGCAAAGGATGCTTATCCTGAAATACTTGCAATTTAAGGGAACACAAAAAGTAGAAATAGGCAGTGATAGGCTGCTGAGAGAAGGTGCTTACTAATTTGCACTGATTTCTAGCATTTGTTCACTGTTCTTGTGGCACTCATGGAAGAAAAAAGCAAGAATTTATTTCTGTGTTTACTGGTTGTCCCTCTGTGCAGAGTTTCAGCTGTCCACATTGCTGCTGTTTAAATGACGGAATGAACAAAAGCATGAAAGAAAATCGGTCTTTTTAGTAATAATAGGGAAATAATATGGAAAACCTTCTTTCCTTAATCTGCATTTTCCATTCCAAAGATCTTAATACATGGTTTTCTAAGATGCATTTTCTATTATCAGTCATCTTCCTATCAACCATCTGTCACCACAGCTAGCAGCAGGCACTACAAATAGCATCTGAACTTCAGTGAAATCTGTTCAGGTAAAAAGCCTTTCACCAACTTCTGGTTAATTTACACGAAGATGCAAAACTGGGAATCTATGCTAAGTCACAGAAGAGTATGAAATTATATTTGCAGACCTTAGCAGCTGATGTTTTAGAGAACTCGGATGAAAATCCAACTAATCTGGCTGTGCCTTGGGATCTGAGAGTCTGGAAATGGCTTTCACCACCTTGTGTCAGGAATGACACAAATTAGAGCATCTCACAGGAAACCTGCTGGTGCCTGGTCCCCTCCATTCACTCTCTCCACAAAGCAGCAATCCATGACAGTTGCTGTGAAAAAAAAAAAAAAAAAAAAAAAAAAAA
>VYXH01011498.1:828068-902830 GCA_013397275.1 Burhinus bistriatus | reverse complement strand
AAAAAAAAAAAAGTCTGTGCAATCAATACATATCCCATACCAGAAAGCTAAGAAGTGATGAATGGCAAACTGAGAGTAGGATCTAAAGAAGCAATCAAGAACAAAGACTCTAATGAAAAACTTTACAAACTTTACTGTACAGCTTCTCCCTGTAAAAACCCAGGACCTCAATTGATTTTCACGCTTTGCATCTGGCTCATTTCTTCAGTCCCAAAATGCAAGATGTCTAAGGCAGAGGCTTATCAACTTCTGCTACCTTTTTTGATTAACATCTCTGTTCCTTGCTCAGGTGGTCAAGATCTCTGTCCTGTAGCACAGCACAGGTAAGAACAAATAAAGCAGGCAATATTCCTACTGATGAGCACACCCAAGAAGTTACCAAATAGCTAGCATACCAGGGACCAACATCTCTCGGATGGAGTGAAGCACAGTATTGGATGATCTCGTCTCCTGATTTAAACACCGCTCAACTTCGATGAGTATTTGTCTGAACTTTATAAGGCAATCTTAGCCCATAATTTTATTATAGATCTTTTCCAAGGAGTTCAAGAAAGGATCGATGGTCTGCAATTTTACAGTCACTGCCATGGTCCTGTAAGATAAATATGGATTAACTGTCCCAGATTAAATATTTAATGTAATAAAATGCTTTTTTAAAGGTATGGAAGTGTGACTTGGTCATGCATTTTAATTATACTAAAAAAAAAGCCATGTCAGCATCTAATTTGTTCTGTCCAAATCCTAACATGCTCCAAAGATAAATCTCTTCTGTTTGAAGAAGGTTAAGATAGTCAAGGGAGTAGATCAAATAATTAGGAATAGGTGAATTTAAAATCACTGTTCCAGGTTGTCAAATAGATTAGAGTTCAAAGACTGAACAGTAAATTACACAATTTATAATATATATGTACAATTTTTCATCCCATTTTTGTAATTGGAAAAAAAAAGAAGAATGTATGTTTTATTAATTCATCCCAGACTCTCTAGATACTCAGTCTTAGGTCACCAATTACATTAAATAAGTTATAGTGAAATCTTTGAGGTATCTGTACAAAATTAGCATGAGACTGTATCACATCATAGCATATCCATAGCTTAGTCTAGCTGAGACTGGGTACATGTATCAACTTTTATATCTCTTCTCCGATGTTACTTTTTGGAACTATGCTAATAAATGATGAGGAAAGGAGATGTGAGCTCAGTAATGCAGTGAAATGAAAATGGAAAATTTCAGCTTTGTTGCTTCAGGTCAGGTAACTGTTTTCTTAGTTTAATTAAGTGTAGATGGAGCTATAATGTTTCAAGACTTGAAAAATGAAGAAAATCAAATATTCCACGGGGAAAGTGCTGAAGTTGTAATTTCTCTGACCTTTTATTTTAGCCGAAACTCTTCGCTAAGTTGAACGCTACTTGTGAAGGCAAAAAGCCATGAGGCTTTACTGTGCTGACCTCTTACTGGTTCCTAGTGGTTTGTCTGCAGCTGAACCCAGATCTCAGCTGCGTTGCATCATTTAGGAACACCACCCTTCAGTCCAGGACAGAGGCAGACTATTTTTCCTCCTCCCTTCTGTTTCTGGTGTCAGCTGAGCTGGTGGGTAAGAAGAGATGGATAACGGAGAGCGAAGCATCCTCCCACCTTCCTCACCTGGGCTTGGCTCCTTTGCTTACAGTGTAAAAGGGCTAATCTCCAGCCCTGGGTATCCCGCAACAGGTTCAAGTTTTCCAGCTTAGGGGATACAGTCTTGTAGGGATAGGGACATTATTTAAGTGACAGGTAGGTTAAGGCTTTGACCACTATGTGTGGCATAAAGATAGTGTCTGGGTTTTTGAATGCTTTTTACAACATAGACCATTAAACCACACTGGACTGTCCCTCCTGAATGCTATAAAGTGGATAAATAATGTGTTCAGCTACCTGTGGTTTCTGCGCCTTTATTGCCACCTTTCAAATGGAAGAGTTAACCTGACAATTTAACACCAACAATTAAAATGAAAGAGGTGAGCAACAGTTAATTTCACAGCGTGGAGCACCCTGAAGGCCACCCAAGGTAATACATGCTAGAGCAGCCAGCTTATGAAGTGGCTGCAATGCCTGAGTGGCCATGTCCTGATGATGTACTTACCTCCATAATGACACCTCATCAGCGAATGCGTTGCATTTGATTGCTGCTGAAAGGGTTTCAGTTGCAGCAGGGCAGGCTCTCTTGGGACGGAAAACTTGCTTGCAGGTCTGAGCAAACCAAATCCACTTGTGGACGTGAATTTTCAGGCTTGCCTGGTGTATCCCGTGTATCTGTGCAGTGGGGA
Source organism: Burhinus bistriatus (assembly GCA_013397275.1). Lineage (NCBI taxonomy): Eukaryota > Metazoa > Chordata > Aves > Charadriiformes > Burhinidae > Burhinus > Burhinus bistriatus. Next base: position 900,523 of record VYXH01011498.1, on the reverse strand, counting down.
AAAGGCAACACTGTGTGACTTTAAAATCAAACATTGCACCCCTTGACACCTAGCTTTCTTCTGGAGACCAAAGCAAATGTGAATTTTTTTCCCAGCTCACAGTGAAAGCTCAGTTTGATTCCCCAGCCTGAAGAGACAAGACTAAATTTCATTTGCACACAATCGTTGTCCCATAACTATATTAAAAAAAATCAATAGCACAGCTGTTATGCGGCATGCCTTTTTCATAAGGTACATAGATGCTACCAAAATCAGTGACTCACAGGAGCGCACTGTCACAATCAGGTATAAGAAACGTTGAATACAGCAGCTTACAAGTGGCTGATCAGATTCTAGCATTTTGCAGTATTGTGACACTTTCTTTTCCCCAAATAACTTTTCAAAGACCACTTTAACTCCATGCATTCTCTGCAAATGAAGCACATAGTACAGGGCCTAAACAGGAATCAGCTGCCACCTACGTGTGAGGCACAATGTGTTTCGAAACTCAGGTGGGAGTTTGAGGACAAAGCTAGCACTTAAAACTCTGCTAAACTTTTATGGGTTGCCTTGCAAAGTTAATAGGGGCTTGACAGAGCCTCCGTGACAGCAGGGAGCATCTCGAGGAAGAGCTAGTACTCCATGACTCTTACCACAGGAACCCATAAATAAGAGAAATGAAAACCAACTACACTGATGTTTAAAAACCAGCAACAGCACTCATCTAGCCAGACCCCAGCATGCCCAGCAGGAGCCCCACGTGCTGCCCATTAGAACCAGCAGGAAATTCCCTAGAGACTCGGAAGGCAGCAGGATGGGTTTCTCAATGTAATAACAGGTGACTACCACACCAGTCTTGCCTACACGGTTCCAGCAAGGAGTTGGAAGAAGGACACAACTGACAAACTACATAAAGCTCACCCTAGTATTAGTCACGCTACTGCACAGTTCTCCCATATCATTGAATTTTCTGCTGTCTCATATCCATGAGCATACCTGCACCTTCAATCATTCGGGTCCAGAGGAGGGCCACAAAGATGATCAGAGGGTTAGAGCACCTCTCCTACGAGGACAGGCTGAGAGAGTTGGGGTTGTTCAGCCTGGAGAAGAGAAGGCTCCAGGGAGACCTTATAGTGGCTTTCCAGTACTTAAAGGGGACCTACAAGAAAACTGGAGAGGGACTTTTTACAAGGGCATGTAGTGAAAGGACGAGGGGTAATGGCTTCAAGCTGGAAAAGGGTAGATTTAGAATAGATATTAGGAAGAAATTTTTCACTATGAGGGTGGTGAGGCACTGGAACAGGTTGCCCAGGGAAGTTGTGGAAGCCCCATCCCTGGAAGTGTTCAAGGCCAGATTGGATGGGGCTTTGAGCAACCAGGTCTAGCAGGAGGTGTCCTTGCCCACGGCAGGGAGGTTGGAACTACATGATCTTTAAGGTCCCTTCCACCCTAAACCATTCTATGATTCTATGATTCCCAGCTGCTGCAGACACATTTCATTATCCTACCTTGAAATGAAGGAAGTTAAAAAGCAGGATTTCTACTTCATGGAAACATTCTTCCACTTCATCTTTCCAAACTTTTGCACAAATTGATCTCTGTACAAAGGCCTGAAAGGGCTCCTCTCTGAGCAGCTCTCTGTTGAGAAACAAAAATTCATGAGGTTTCTGTTTCCTAAACTCAAGGAGAGACGCTGCAAGCTCTGGTGTGGTTCTGCAGAAACTGCCTGGGATTCAGAAAAAACACAGTGTGCCTGATGTGTGTGAGATCCAGTACTTCAATAAATCCCCGTCTTTTGATGAAAGATAATCCTGCCCCCTGCTTTACCAGTAACTGTTTTTTCAAGTTCTGACTCTCAGTCAGTAATGATCATTTTTACTGTCCATAACATGTCAATGCCATACAAGGCGGTGTCTCCAAAATCAGGGATTTACTGGTAACATCTCCTCATCAGATCCTACTCAGTGCAGCGATAAACCAACTTTGTCAGTGCAATTATGAATTCACAAGAGGACTTAAGCTTTGCACCTCTATTCTCCACCACCCTATATGACACCCAGGCAGGTTGGCTCCATATGTAGCCAGAAGAGTTAAGCGCTTGGAGCAGAGATCCTAAAAGTCGACAAGCAGAACAAGGGAACGCTTGAGCCAACTAGGAGGAAACACAGTGTTGCCTTAACCCTAGCTACATTTACAAATTAAGTATTATCAGCTGCAAGAAACTCAAAATTTACAGCCCTTCCTTTAGCTGTAAGTAGGCATCACAGCATTTCCACATAGCAAGATGAGTTCTCCATCCAGAGAAGCTATGTAATAGACAGGAGCAAAGCAAGACAAGCCCATCATCTCTTCCGTAAAAGTTCTGAACTTTACAAGTCTGAAGCATTTGCAGCTATAAAACAACTTCCCTCTTCAGTGTTTTCAAATAGCTATTGCAGCCATTCTTACTCAATAACACCTCCTCCCATAGCAAAAGAGGAGAAAATAATGTCAGTGAATAGAAGATATATGATATATAATGTGAACATTATTAAGTACCTTATTTAAGCATTAATCTTTAATCTTCACAAACGTAGTGACAACATACAATGATATTTGCTGGAGGCAACTGTTCTTTCATAGTCACACAACAACATTATTTATAGCAGCAGTGCACATCTGAACAACAAAGGAGCATGAAAGGTAGCGATGAAAGATGCATTGTAACAAGCAATAAATCAGACAGCACTCAATTGTTGAATGCTAAAGAAAAGGAAGCCACTTGAAAATAACATTGTGATTTAGCAAAAGACCTTTAAAATGTGCTTAATGCTTAAGTTTCTTACAGAAGTAGTGAAATTTAAGCTTTTATTCAGAATTAAGTATGTTCTTAACTGCTCTGCTGAGTCAGGGTCTAAAGGAGGATGACATTTATGATGATTTCCATTCAAGTCTACAGGATAAACAATGTTTTCAGGGAAATTCATAAAGCCATCAAACACATAGACACATCTCAGTCGATAACAACAAATATCACTGACCGAATAAACTCTATTAGCATTCATTTCAGATTGAATTAGCAGCATTCCTGTAAGCATTCATTTTTCAACTTTCACTAAAGTGCTTTTGCTCATGAAAAACTGCTTTAGGAGGCTTAAATACATCTAGGAGCTGTTACACGTAAAACTTTCTTCTTTACCAATCATTTTCATACAGCACTATGGCAACATTTCAAGAAACTCCAGAATGAAACACTGAATTAATGGCTTTGGTTTCTTTCTTTGCAGTCTGCCTATGATTTTCATATATGTGGGATCCTTTAATATCTGTATATGTGTGTGTGTGTGTGCATATTGCAATTTAAACATTCATCTAAAGAAATCTCCATATTCAACACTTTCTTTAAAAAATTGCTGTTCATCAAGGCATTAGGATTTGGTCTTTCCAATACTTAGTGCTATTATTTTATTCTAATTATTACTTTTTCACAGATTTGAAATACAAACCTGTTATAGTAAAAATGATCAAAAGCTTAGGGCATGTGGCCTGTGCAAAGACATGGAAGAACTGTTTAAACAGGAGAGGAAATGAATGAAGAAAGACATGGAACCAGTCTTCAAATCTATCAACATGGGATGGGACAAGACATGATGGACATAAATTACAGCAAGAATTTTAAGGTGGACATTAGGAATTCCCTAATTGTAAGGCAAGGGCAATCTCTGAGACAGATTGCCTGGGGATGTAATGGAAGGCCATCCCAGGGTCTTTTCTAGTTTGGCTAATGAAACATCATTCAAGAAGGAATAAATTTGACTTGCCACCAGGGTAGGAGACAGATCTCTTGACATGCCATTCATCTGTATGTTTTCTAATTCTAGGGTAAAAGCTAAGTAGAAAGTATTAAAGGAGAACAGAGGAGAAATTCTAGTTTCTCTATGCCAGACTGACGAGTCAGATGCTACATTGATCTTGTACAGCTGTGGCTCCCCATAGTACTCCTCTATGGTGCCCACATTTTTATCGCCTCAGCAGTAGGAATCAGCTGCCTAGGTGCCTTAAAGTCTACAAAACACCCTATGGGGCTGGCACAGGCTGAGACATTTCCCACAGATAACTTAACAGACGTCTACAGCCACGAGGTAATTTCAATTTATTAAGACAAATACAAATGCACCTGCTCTCTCTTAGTGGAATTTTGCTCTTTGCTCAAGAGGGGCCACAGATTTCGTTCCCATTTTCATATATGTACATGCTTTGGCTTAGCAAAACTAGCTCCTGCTATTGGTCTTTGGTGATATAAGGTAATATATCTGACTGTGGGCAGCAACCTTTGATACATTCATTAAATTAGTTTGAGTCTATAATAATGTGACAGCGTCTTCGCAACGAAAGCTGTTTGACTCATACTCTCTTTAAATACTGAGAGTCGGAGCAGCTGCAGAGGTCAGCATCGATGTGTGAGTCATAAAATGAGTTTCAAGCTCAGTTGCTTGATGAATCTGAGCGTATAGCCTGCTTTGCACAGAAATAAAGCAGAACTTTATGAATCAGATGAGAAATGGCCAGAAGGAGAAACCTGTTTTCTAGTCTTTGATGTAAGTCGCTGGTCTTCTTCAGTTTGAAGACTCCATAAAAGTTTTCCATTGAAGCTGTGTATTGTCTTCAGTGAATTTAAGCCTCTGCTGATAGCTTTGCGTTGCTTAGTACTCCCACTGATCCCTTAGAAGTTGGAAAACATAGGAACATGTGAATTCCCTGAATCTGGTGAAGTTTAAAAGGGAATAAAAATGATGTTCTTCACAAGCCTGCCTGAAAACATTTGTAATTACCTAGCTGTTCTGGTTGCAGTTAGAGAAAGTGCATCCTGCTTTGTGTAAATAATCTAAAATGAGCAACTTCTTCCCCTCAAAGATACGACGCCAAAGGATGTAAGAATATGAGCATTTCAGAGCAGAAATAGGCTCCAAGTAAGGTTTCTGTTGGCGGTTTTTCCAATGTCTTCATACTAAATCAATTTCAGAAGGTTTTTAGGCTACCGTTCCAATATCAATGGTATTGATATCAACGAGGAATAAAGACCAACTAGTTGCAGTTTTAACATGTTTTCAGTTTTCTGTGAACAAAGAGCTAAAGACCAATAAATACTGGCCAATTTTGCACATCTGCTCTATGCTTGGTACTTCTCTAGTTAACTCATTCCAGCTGCAAATACAAATAGCCCAATTTTAAAATTATTTAAATTATTTCAGCAAATTTTGCTTAATTCAGTGGAGGAATCTGTAGGATTTTGGCCACTTATGCCTGGAACCTTGTCTGCAACTCTAGAAATAATCCAACTCAGCATTCAGAAAGCTTTTTGCAATCAACAGAAAAGTCCGCAGTTCAAGTATCAGACATTATCTCTCCACCAGTTGGTGCTTTGATCTGTCCACTACACCAATGCTACAGAAGTGATGTAAAACACAGCCAGGACCGCATGGTAGCTATTTTTATGTGCTTTGAACAGCTGCACAAAACACCACACTGCAAAGAGAAGACAATGAGATTTGCTGTATCCTCATCTGGAGCTTTGAACCACCCATTTATTATTTATGCCAAGCTGTAAAAATGATCTGTGCTTGGCAGTCCTAACAGGATTGAAATTATCTATGTGAAGTGACACTGTGCTCAGCAGTTGACCTTCCTGCAAGTAGGGCATACCTGATGCATCCTGATTTTAATTTAATAAATAGTGGTTTATTTTCCAGTAGGAAAAATGTTATAATAATTCTCCCTAGCTATATCTCAGGATACATTTTATATGTGGTTCCATTTTATTTAAATGCCACAACTTATGTACATATTTGACTTTTCTCACCCAGAAGCAGCACAGAAATATTAGAGATCATTACAGAAGTATTTCATTTTTAGAGGAAATGTTGTTCATAGCAAAAATATGATGGGCTACTAATCCTTATTTATTGAAATTCTCTGTCTTGCACTGAAGGGGATGTGCTTTCCTAACCCCCCTTCCCTCCTTAGGGACCCACTTCAAATTTACTCAATTTAGAGCTTTTCCATCCATATATTGGGTCAGAATCTAAATGGAGCAAACCTCCAGGTTCATATCCAAGCCATAAATTCTACTCTTAAATCTTTTGTCTTTCAAGCTGTGTTTTATGCTACGGCAAATCACCTTTAGAACCACCTCCTTTACAGAAAAAGCTATTTTAATCCATGGCACCATCTAGGTCTTTTCTGTTTAAGCTAACTGCTCCATCCTTCTTCTGGGTCTTTTCATGGGTAAGGTTTGGGGACTTTTTTTTTGCTCTTCCTTTCTACAGCTCATGGGAGAGCTAGAATAAAAACATGAATTATCTGCTAACAACAATTTAAAGGTCCTGTTGAAATCTATGGAAAATCTCCCACCAAATTCAGTAGGGTGACAATTTCATCCTCCAAGAGAACAGCAGTTTTTCTAGTATTGGCTCACATCCATGAACAGTCCCAGGTTTTACTTCTTCATGTCTTCATGTACATCTTATTTTAACTTAAAAGAGTAACAGGCACTGGTGAGAGAAATACTAATTTCCCATGTCAGAAACCAAATGAAATAAATCATTAAAATATTTGGAACCACTATTTATACTAGTTAATCTACTGTTTACAGCAATGACTGTGCATATCACAGCTTCCCTCTTCTGCCTCTACCTGGTACAGTTACTGCAGTGTAATAACATGACGCCTTCTCTGATGATACAGGGAATCCCTTCTTTCTGTACTTGGACAGTTGTAAAAGGCATCCTTATTGACTGACCTGTTACCTCACTTTTTTTTGGTAAGCGTGATCACATACTCTGGAGCCCCTTAAAGACCTTTGTGTACATCTACTGCTGCATTGGCATCTATTATCCTTAGCGTGGGCACATTCCACACCGAAACAACTTGGCATGGACATCAGAAAGTCCTAACTTCTAACCCTTGCCCTGCCATAATGTCATTATTATACAGTTGCTAGTGGCCAAAGACAGTTTTCCACAAGAGCAGTGCAAGTAGGCAGGTACAGTTTTTTGACTGGGAAAAAGACAACTTCAGTAGCATTTTGGTTTCCCCAGGACTCACATCAATTTTAGAAGCTCTTCATCAAAGATCTTTCATTTGTCATGAAAACCAATAACAATGCTGTTACATCACCAGTATATCATGTAACACAATTTAAAAAAAAAATAAAATTAAAGATTGAGTATTTTTATAGCATTTCTTAAATTGTTATTTTGCAATAGATTTTTGCACATCCCTGACAATTTTTCTCTGCCTATTTCTGTAGCCAGTGTATAACTTGTCACACTTACCTTTCCCAAAGAACAAGATGTACCATTATTCAGCTTCCATTTTACTATTTTGTTCTCCTTTCCTTTCTGAAAAGTCAGAGAGTAAGAAAGAACACAATGAAAAGAGTATTGACAGAAAAAGGCACTGTATTTTTAAAAGAGAACTGCATTTCTGCCATTAATTTAAAAGCTATCTAGTCATAATTTTAAAATTTAATCTAAATCTAACATTGTGAAGTATCATCTTTTCAGTTGACTTCCTGACCAGTTACTTTTAATGAGTTTCTTCAGAAACTTAGAACTGGAAAGCAATTTTAAAGGTAAACCTATAGAGCAATACCCTTCTGCAGTAAAGAAACAAAAAACATCCACATGGATTCTGTCTAATCACATTGTATTTTCAGCATTTTTTCAAACCAAGGCTTGTTCCACCACTGGTGTTGGGCTAAGAACATAGTCAAGAAGCACCTTTTACTTTCAGGTTTTTGCTGTTACATTGGTTTTGGAGGCATTTTATTTTCTCATTCTTCTCTCTTTTGCACTGTACTCCTGGTTCACTTAGGGGGAAAAAGGCACATTTTTTTTTTAAACCGGTGTTTTACAACACTTGTCCGGTTCCTATTCTTTTATTTACTGAGGACCTTCATAAAGTCAAGCACCCAGAAGTTAATTGCACGTGTTTATTCTTTGTAAAAAAAGTAAAATTTCTAAGTTAAACTGACATACCCAATGTAAACCAAGCAAAATTCAGGAAATTCTCAGAATTCAGTCTCTCAGATTGAATCATCAGATTTCTGGTTTCTTACATGCTTTGCTCAGTCAGTCCTGCTTCTAATGCAAGCCAATTTTTAATGAACGATCAATAGGAATGACATTCAGAAAACTTCCACTGAGTAGCCTTGCCATCATGTCTTTGGCTTGGTATAATTGTAGAGCTTCAGACCTTAGCTGCTTAAACGTTGATCTTCTCAGAGAATCATAGAATAGTTTGGGTTGGAAGGGACCTTTAAAGGTCATCTAGTCCAACCTCCCCTGCAATGAGCAGGGACATCTTCAATTAGATCTGATTACTCAGAGCCCCATCCAACCTGACCTTGAATGTTTCCAGAGACGGCGCATCTACCACCTCTTTGGGCAACCTGTTCCAGTGTTCCAGTACCTCCACTGTAAAAAAATTTCTTCCTTATACCTAGTCTAAATCTCCCCTCTTTTAGTTTAAAGCCATTACCCCTTGTCCTGTTGCAACAGGCCCTGATAAAAAGTTTGTCCCCATCTTTCCCCTGTAAGTACTGAAAGGCCACAATAAGGTCTCCCTGGAGCCTTCTTTTCCCCAGGCCGAACAACCCCAACTGTCTCAGCCTGTGTTCCATCCCTCTGATCATTTTTGTGGCCGTCCTCTGGACCTGCTCCAACAGGTCTTTCCTGTGCAGTACTCCACATGGAGTTTCATCAGAGCGGAGTAGAGGGGCAGAATCACCTCTCTCGACCTGCTGGCCACCCTTCTTTTGATGCAGTCCAGGATATGGTTGGCTTTCTGGGCTACAAGTGCACATTGTCGGCTCATGTCCAGCTTTTCATCCATCAGTACCCCCAAGTCCTTCTTGGCAGGACTGCTCTTGATCCCTTCATCCCCCAGCCTGTATTGATACCAGGGGTTGCCCCAACTCAGGTATAGGACCCTGTACTTGGCCTTGTTGAACCTCATGAGGTTCACACAGGCCCACTTCTTGAGCCTGTCCAGGCCCCTCTGGATGACGTCCCATCGCTCCGGCATATCAACCGCACCACTTGGCTTGGTGTTGTCAGCAAAATTCCTGAGGGTGCACTCAATCCCACTGTCTCTGTCATTGATGAACATATTAAACAGCACTCGTCCCAATACAGACCCCTGAGGGACACCACTTGGCACCGATCTCCATCTGGACATTGAGCCGTTGGCCACTACCCTCTGTATGCGACCATCCAACCAATTCCTCATCCACCGAACAGTCCACCCATCAAATCCATATCCCTCCAATTTGGAGAGAAGGATGTTGTTGGGGGCCATGTCAAAGGCCTTACAGAAGTCCAGATAGATGACCATCCATAGCTCTTCCCTTGTCCACTGATGTAGTCACTCCATCACCAAAGGCCACTAGGTTGGTCAGACAGGACTATGCCCGTGGTGAAGCCATGCTGGCTTTCTCAAATCACCTCCCTGTCCTCTATGGGCCTTAGCATAGTTTCTATGAAATGTTACCATATATGAAGAACATTCAAGTTGCACTGTACTGTCATGCAAACTTAACTTAGTTAATTATAACTGAAACAATGTTTTATTAAACTGCTACATAGTTTTCTTGATTTGTAAACCAAATGCAAAATAAATGTTCTGTCATTATTCTCTCCTTTTCCATTTCCTCCAAATTAACTGATATAAGCAAATCAACCAGTAGGTAGTTTATTTATATGTTAATGTAATGGCATGAGAGAGAGAAACATTAACGCTCTGCACTCCTTGCTACATTTCAACTTCAGTTTTCCTCCTCTTTTAGCTCGCAACTCTGCTAAATAGTTTTCAAAGGTTTTCAAATGAGGACTGCTTGAGAGGCAAGGTACCCCTTCTCTTCCTCTTGTGGAAGCTTTTTGGGTATTTATTCCCTCTGTCCACTCATTTTAAACTTCTGACACGGATGCCATCAGCTACTGAAACTGTCACCTCTTAAAGTTCCTGAATTTGATCTCCTCTTCTGTTCAAGGGGACAAGTTTTTGACACAGCCCTAAATGCCACGCTGAACCAGTCTGAAGTGACAGATGTAGCTCATTTGTCCTTTCAAGCAGCGCATTTCCACCAACAGCAGAGAGGCAGAAGGGCGCATCGTTCCAACACGGGTTGTTTCTAAATACTCTGTTCAGACAGTATTCTGGCAGGATTTGCAGCCCATTGGGGACTCACCACACCGGATCAGTTAGTTCCTGAAGAACTGGACCCTGTGGGAAGGTCCCGCACTGGAGCAGTTCGTGAAGGACTGTCTCCCGTGGGTGGTACCCCATGCTGGATCAGGGGAAATGTGTGTGGAGGAAGGAGTAGCAGAGATGAAAGTTTATCCACAACCACAACCCCCATGCCCCACCCCCATGTGCCACCTGGGGAGTTGGGGGGAGTTGGAAGAGTCAGGAGTGAAGTTGACTCTGGGAAGAATGGGGTGGGGAGTGGCGTGGTTGTAGTCTATTTCTCACTATCCTCCTCTGTTATTAATTAGCAATAAATTAAATTACAATTCCCCAAGTCAAGTCTGTTTTATCCATGACAGCGATTGGTAAGTGATCTCCTTGTCCTTATCTTGACCCATGAGCTTTTTCACCATATTTTCTCCTCCTATTCTGCTGAGGATGGGGAATAAGCAAGTGACTTGGTGGGCAACTGTCAGCCAGCCAAGGTCAACCCACCACACGTAGAGACAGGAGTGGAGGGGTGGTGGAGGGATCCTGCTTTACCTGGAGAGTCATCTAGAGACGTGTGAAGTTCCTTTTCTCCTTCTTGCTCTGAGCAGTCCCTGCTAAAGTTGCGAATGTGCTGGTGGGTCTTTTAAAACTTAGCTTGCTGGTGTTCATTTCTTTAGACAGCGAATTTAAAAAGATATAATCTAAGCAAATTGGTCTGAAACAAAAATGGGCAAGTTCATTGAACAAACTTTCTGAACAAAATGGTAAAGATCAGCTATTCTTAGTTAGCATTCTTTAGTTTTCTTTTTTGTGACTTTCTTTATATGTATACGAGTGTCCCTTAACACCAACGGAAACATTTGGCTCCCCACCCACGATGGAAAGGACAAATTCCGGGAAGGCAGCAAAAGCACACCAAACCCCAGCTCCATCCTGACAGAGTTTGCGTAACACAGTGCCTTGTGCCCTGCTAGAGAGGCATAATAAAACCAGATGTGCTAAGCATTTCATGGCCATGAAAGGGAAGCAAGGGTCCTCCCTGTGTTATGACAAGTATTTTTGGAAAATAAATATAGTTAGAATAGCCTTTAATTTTGTGAGAAGCAGCTGCACTTAAATTTTACAAGGAATTTGGTAGAGGTCACAGATACGACCTCTGCCTCACACATTGGTCTGCATGATTGAAGGGATGCAGGCTGGACCAGCCGGGAGGCGTGCTGCACTCCTAGTTAATGTGTGTTACCGTTGCCAAGTAACATAAATTCAGTGCAATAGTCAAATACTGCCATAAGTCAACAGCTCCCCTCCAGCTAGTCATCAATCTTGAAATAAGTTGCTGAGATGCAAACACAACCTTTTCATCATTTCTCTACAATGGAATATTGCTTTTTTCCTCCTATTTTCTCCCCTCTATTTCTTTCTCTTTCCACCCTAATATGGGCAAAAGCGTGTGACAAAAATGTTTGCTGGTCTGTCACTATTTCTTTAACACTAAGTCAACAGCTCCTACTCTCAGACCAATGTTTTGGCGTGTTGCTCACTAAGCAGCTGGAAGAACCCAGAGTCATGCCTTCCAAGAATTTCCTTCCTTCCTTCACCTGCCACAGTCTACCAAACTAGTTGTGCTTACATGATCCAGGGCTGTGCAAGTTTTGAGTCACTTATCTCAGGTGTTTAGAGGGAAAACATCTCTATGCTCACCAAAGTACCATGAAGCTGGAGGGAAGCGAACAGGATGTCCTCCTGGACTGCAGAGCTCTGCAGCTTTCCAACTTAAGGGCCACAAGCAAGCCCAAACTTAAAAAAATAAAAATTAAAAAAAATGGAAGAACAAAATCCTTTCTTACGCAGGGGTTTTGGATGTGATCAAGCAAAAAACTTACATATATGGAATCTCAAAACACACAAAGTCCCATTGGCTTCAACGGAAATGCAAAGAAATGTTTATGCACCTTGACAGGGCAAGGCCTTTGTGAAAGTTATGCAAGGTTTGTTAAGCGCTCTGAGAGCTTTGTATAGTGGCACTACATAAGTGCAGGCTGCAGGAGACATCTTACTTCTACTGAAGTCAATGATGCAAACAGTTTCCACCGGGTAGATGTCAGGATGTCTTGAGCCAGGATATCTGGCGGCTGGGCTTATGAAATATAGCTTAGCCTCTCAGAAGTGAGCAAAGAGTTCAATCGTTATTTATTTAGGTTTAACTCAGGATTTAGTTCATTCATATCTAGTGGATTCAGGTTTAGTTCCCATTCAACACACCTACAAAGAAAGATGGAACTTAAAATGGAAACATTAGATGTCTTTTGACTATTTTTAAATTTCATGAGTTACAAGACTTTTGCAACTACAAATGTATTTGAGAAATTCATAGGTGAATTAAGTAGCTTGATACAACATATTTTTTTATTTGCTCAGTTGTTTAAGACCTCAGAAAAACTGGTAAGACAAGATGCCAGCAACATGTACTTACATAGCTGGACTAGACAGCTGCTAGTTGATACAGCTGAGTCACATCACTTCAGTGATGGCCCCAGAGAGTCAGTGTGGTTTCTTGTTTATTGAGACTTGGTCCACTTGCAATGCATTGGTCAGATTCTTCTTCAGAGCATTCCTCCATCCAGATCTCTGTAGAGTTCATGAAATCTTAAAATTGGAAGAAAGAAATTCCAGTTCTTCATCTGTACGTTCAAGGTCAGGTATGTTTAACGTTGATTTGGTGACGTCATTATTTTTGTTTTCTGAGCAAAGGATGTCTGTCTTCATTTATGTGTGAGTTAGACAAAACTCTACGCTACCATTGCCCAAATTTGAGAGTAGGACTATTATCTGTGACCACTACACACATCTGACGAAATGCATATCTTCATACAGTATTTGATCTTCCTCTTTTTTTCAATGACACTTATAAAGCTTCAGGAGAAGAAACAAGCCAATGGTTATAGCTGACCTTTTAATAAAATACCATGAGGTTCCCCATAGCACTGTGCACATTGGAGAGTCTTTGTTGTTGTCTTAGCAGGCTTCAGCACTATCATAATACTTTCAGCGGTATCCCATGCTCATTTCTGTTTCAGGATAAGTACTTCAGGTCATTTTATGTGGCAGTCAGGTGTTTTCTATGGTGGCAGAAATCCACAGGCTCAAAGAGTTGCTTAAACATGTTTCAATTTGAATGTCATTTGGTAGGACAAACTAAGAGGGCTTTTAGCCTGCTATTCTAAAAAAACCCAAAACTGATGTAATCACGCTGTCTATCTTTCCAATTCCCCTTGAGTCCACTGGGAACTTGCAGTCACATGTGGCAGAGTGCTGGATGTGTCCAAGACATTAAGATCCTACAATTTCATGCACATCAGCCGTAGAAAGCACTGGTGTCACTGCACAGGACCCAGGAAACAGAATGCTTTTTTTCTGCTGGAAGGATTTTCCAATTTCCTGGGCAACAACAGGCCACTCAATATAGGCACACAGGCATACACACACAGAAGCCACCAAAATGCATGGTACAGCCACCAAGATGCATGAACAACCTATTGTACATTGTTGCTTCTGCCCAGCCAAAGGTGCACAAAGATGGAAGGGAACATAGGAGACCACTGTCGCAAATACAGTATGGTATTTCACAATTATTTTTTTAAGGAGACATACAAATCATGCCTTAAGAATTATAGGAGAGATTGCACTAATTTTAACTTTGAAAAATAAAGCAAGAACACCTCCCCTTTATTTTAAATGCATCATTTTTAATGCCCAGAGAACATCCTGTCCTGCAACAACACATTTACGGCATCTTATTCCTTCTGATCTTGAGGCAAAATGCTCAATCAGTAAAATTTGTCTTCCCTTAATTTCTCTTGATGGTAATGACCGTTGTCACTATTCTTACACATCTCAAGTCTTAGTAATTTTGAGCATTTAGTCAAAGCTTCAGGTCCTAACAGTATAGGGTCAATTATTTTGCAGGAGACTGATTTGTAAACACTTAGAGTGACCAAATTTAGGAAAGGACGCAGGAGGTCATTTGCTGCACTTTTTGTAGTGGTGACTATGAAATACAAAGAAGTGACCATGAAATACAAAGCTTGTATTGCAGTAGCATTCTTGGATACGGATTTAACCGAGACTGTGTTGTTGAAGGAAGAAGTTACTTTGGATTTGAAAGAAAGACAAGTGCAGCAGATTTCTCAGGCTGATGTATTTGAGCAAGTCTTCACACTGGCAGACTGCTACTCTGGTTCCCTCATTTAACCACTGAATTTGTTTCTTTACTTTATCACTGTCATATCTCAAAGAACATTCCTGGGGAACATTTTTTTCCATTCTCTCCCTGACTGCAGCTCAACTGTTACTGTAACATAAACTGCAAGTATCATTTTATGAATTAACCTGAGACAGGAGAGATGTCTGCTTACATTTTCCCAGAACTGAATTAAGGATAGCAATGTGTTTTTCAAAAAATAACAGTAAGAGATCTGAGATGCTGCACAGTCATCTTGATCTGCACATGGTCCTTCCACTTCAAAACCTAGTGCTGTACATAAGATTTCTCCTACCCTTGCACGGCCAAGGAAGTGAATTGAGTGAAAAATGCTCTCCTCACTGCCCCCCAAATGGCAAAGGGTGGTGATATGCTTTTCTACATCACCCCCATTCCATTTATCACTCCTAGCATAGCTGTATAAAGCACTCTTTACTAGATGTTATTAAAGAAAAAGAAACAAAAAACAACCAACCAAACCAAACCAAAAAAACAAAACAAAACAAAACCCCAACCAACAACAACAAAAAAACCACTGAAAACCACTTTCAAGTACAAAATACTTTTGAGGGGGCTGTTTTATGCATCTGAGAGGTTCTTCCCTACACACACACATATGGACAGTTTCTTTCTGGTTTGGATTTGGCAGATCTGCCGTGGTTCAAACGAAAGCATGCGTTCCCACTGATTTTCTGCTTTAACCCCTTGGTGGATAGTAAGCTCTGGAGCATTTGATAACGACTTCTCATGCTATGACTCACTGACCCTTGGATGAAAGGCTGGTCTTTAATTTCAGCATCCTTACCAAGGTTATTTCAGGTAAGGAACCATCTCCTCCCCAGGCACGTGGATGCCCTGCAGGCAGCTTGCTCAGTGCCACGTTGAACTGCAGCACTCCAAACTCACCGTTTACTAAGCCGTGCAGCATCCTACCTGCTCTGTTGGTAGTATATACCCAGGTTTGCTGCCTCAACAGCCCTCATTTTCATCTTCCTCAAAGGACATGCACTTCAACAGCCTACTCACAGAGGTGTCTATTGCTCCACAGCACAGCAATTCCCCAAAGGGACCTGGGGTCCCACGGGCACAAAGGATGCACAGAGAGGGAGCACTCCTCTTTTACACTGCTGAGGACCCACAAGCACTCACCCTCATCTGTCCCCTTGTCCTTGGCAAGCCTGAAGAGCTGGCTAAGCAGCCAGCATGCCCCCTGTGGCTGGGGTAGCTCGCAGAAGCCTCCCCCAGCTGATGCACTTGGCAGCTCTGTGGCAATGTTCCTCCTGCCCCAGAGGCTCTTGGCACAGCCCAGCCTGTTCCCCCAGCTGGATTTTTCTCCAGCTGCTCTCTCCCCTCCCTGGGTCCTACAGCAGCCTTCTGGGAATACACTCCCTCAAGGGACTTCCGCCCCCCACCTCAGGGAACATCCCGCAGACAAAGACCACTGCAATATCATAATAATATTGTCAAAGTCCAACAGCTGCATTGGCCCTACTGGTACAATGCCACCACATTCAAACTTGTACCTGTTGAGGTCCTGCACTGTACTCATCTGAAACCAATACTGGACAAAAGCTTTGCATCCTTTTGTTTGCTTTTTACAAGTCATGCTGCCCATTAAAATTTCCACATGATCACTTTACTGAGCAATTTTAATCAAAGGAGTGCTTTCATTAACAAGTTTACTGAGTTGGTTTGTGTTGTCCTTAAATCACTCAAGTCTTATCTGTAACATGCTAGACTGTATCTCCTCTAGTGTCAGAGGTAAAATCTATTATCCTGCTTCAAATAGTTATTTTTAACTCTTTCCATGGCACTGATCATGGAAAGACCTCTCCAATATAGATTAATATTGTAGAACGTTCTCTGCACTGCACATATGTTTTGAGTTACTCTTCCCTAAGACACTAAGAGTGCAAGACACTGCAGGTATCTTGGGACAGGAAGGGAAGACGTCTTTTACAGTAGTCTACTCTTATTAAACTAAATGTGTATTAAGTTGTCCTTTTGAATATATATGTCTCTTCTACAGTGTCTCTTTGTGCTCTGGAGTCCTTGGAGCCACAGAACCTGCATAACAGGGGCTGTTCCACAAGTGCTTACCCACTAGCCACAATTAGTAGACTAATTATCTGTCCCTCTCCCTGACAAAGGATCCTATACCCTCAGACCTCTTTAACCACAGTCTTCCCTCGAGACCATCTTCACCTGTAAGACCTTGCCTGGATAAGATTTTGCAGTTTTGTTGATCAAACAGCATCTAGGTGGGTCCAGCTATAGTTACTCAAGAACGAAGAAGCCAGATCATAGCTTCTGTCTCTATATGTTTATTCAAATCTTCAAACGCTCCATCCTGTACTTTCCTATTAGTTAAAATGTTTTGTTTCATTAAGCACACAGTCGAGCCTCAGTCATTACCAGCAGCCTGTGTTCAACTTAAACCATGTGTCTTCAATTGCTGTATTTGGCCATTTCCAGCCTCCACATCCCCAGCGCACAATACTGCAGGCATCTGATGTAGAACACTTGGTTTTCTGACAGGCTACAAAATCTTGGTCGTTAGTCTTTTATCTGCCTGTTCACTAGCTGCACTCCTGACAGTCACGCTCCATTACCTCATCCATATTGCTATAATAATTAGCTTTCCTGTTTACAGGAACGCATAGCATTGCTACAGCATGTACAAGTAAAATTCCAGGCAAGTGAAAATGGGTGCACTATATCCAAACCTAATGCACAGGCAAGACCATAATCATTATTTGATGTCTGTATTGGATAACACACTTCTATCAGTAAAGAATACAACATTGCCTTTACTTCGATGGTATTTGGCATTTACAACATGATCCTAAGGAAGAACCCACATTTATTTACTTATTTATTTATAAAAATATCTGCTTTTATGTGAGTTGAATTTTCCTGTTGTTTTCTTTAGTGTGTTCCAACGGCTGTGTATCAGAACATAGAACTTGAAGGGAGACCCTGGAGGGTCATTGTAACCTGTCCCCTGCTCTTGCAGGCACAACATCATACTATTCCTTTCACGAAACATTATCTAGCTGTCTTAGACATGGGGGGTTTGTCCCCACTACTTACAGAAGGCCAGTCCACAACCTCACGCTTCTGACGGCTGGGCGTCCAATTTGCATGTTAATTTATTCATGGCTTTTTAATATCCATTTGTTCATGTGCCACCGCTGTCACTTCACTTAGATTTGTCCTTCTAACTGACCAGGAAGTTCGTGCTCTCGAGTATTTACAACCGTCATGTTCCAATGAGTTTTTATTTCATTTGGCTAACCAAACCATGCTCTTTTAATGTCCTCTACATGGATATTAGGCTCCCTGTTCCCCTCATCACCCCTCTGTGACTATTCCAATAGGACATTGTCTTTCAAGAGGAAAGACTGGAAGTTTCTAAAATTGTCTAGGTAAGGTCTTACAGTGTTTCGCCCCATGACCCAGGCTCCTTCCCTGTCTTTGTTGAAAAGCCACACCTGAAACTAGATTAATTATCTCAGTTGCTTTTTTTCCCAGCTAACTTCACCTTTTTCAAGTCACCATAGGGTGACTCAACCATCCAAATTTTCCGCATGAGGTTCCAGCTTTACGGACGTCATTAGCAAAACCCCGCTGAACTTCCAGTAGGGAAATGATTTCACATTCTGAATCCTGATCAGTGGCTTCAGCTTCCTCCCACCACCCGGACAACGACACACAAGGAACACAACTTCTATAATCATGCACAGAACTCTGGCAGGCTCGGCACAAAAACATTCTCCCTTGCATCCCATTCACCTCCCTCAGCTCTTATGTGTTTGAAAGACTGTACTTCACATCTATTCACCTTCAGCTGGGGGAAAAAAAACACAGTATAAAATAGATGAAAGCTTCATTCAAGAAATGCTGGTAGGTGTCTGAGCTTGTGCTTCTGCTCCACAGGAAAACACAATTAAAGCTGATCCATTTGCTTCTGGATCACAGTTCCATAAGACCCCCTTGGCAATTTCATTGCAGAAACAGCACCACAGAAAACATAAGCCATAATTTTCTTCCTCTGGCAAATTTCATTAAATGCAGATTCTCTTCCCTGTGTATCTTAAGAAACTCTTCAGTTTTCACGTGCCCTTAATGATACTTGAATAAAAACAATAAGTTTCGTTTCAAGCAACCCATCTGTGTGGGCTGCCAGACTGCAGCAAATTGGCCTTTTTAAAAACCCCAAAATACACAACGGGTTTTACCACCAGTTAAATAAACTACTTGAGCCATAACTGGACATTTCGCTCGGGAAAAAGATTACCTTTACCAGCACTGTGATAAGAAATAAATGTGGAGCAGCTTCCTAAACTGCTTACTAGAAATCCAGGACAGACTGGGAAATATGAGTCTATGTTAGCCTTTTAGTTCAGACCAAGAGTGCCCTTTTGAAGCAAACCTCCCAATTGTCCCCACTTACCATGTTTTGGTTCACATGGCTGAGCAGTCTTGGAGAACACAAACCGGCTGTCTTTCAAATGAAAATTATCTGGATGAAGCTTTCCACGACTGCCCCTATGGCACTCCAGTCACTGACGGACATGAACTCCACAGAACCAGACTAGACTAAGCCAAAGTAAATTCCCCTGAAATGTGTGTATCTTGGATGCCAGGTCTTCAGTGCCAGCTGTTTTGCTCTACAGATCCACTCCTTACTGGTCCACTGTACTAACTGATGCAGGCGGACAGCCCAGGTCAACCCAAACGTCGGGCTTCTCAGGCACCTCCTTCTACTGCTTAGTCTCATGGTTGTGAAGTTTCAGAAGTTTCAGGGCTGGAATTCAGCTATGCCTCGAAACATTTGGATATTTCTTCAAATGCATCTGTGCTTCTTAAGGCAGCAAAACGGGGCTAAAAATATTGTATGTATTTACTCACTTGCCAGAAATGTGGTGTTTGTGCTGGAGGTAACATAATGCAGACTCTTGTGCAGTTTGAGCAATTCTTCTTCCATGCGTGGCTGGAAACCAGCGAGGAAAAGGAACAAACACAAAGCAATAAAAAGGAAATAACTGAACTAACATCCCCCAATCAACTAAAACATATCTCTTTGGCTAGAATGAATCATAATACACAGTGAAGTTAGAGATGTTCTGGCCCCAGCTGAAAAATACATGGCCGAGAACTGCTAAAGATCAGCCTGAAGTCTTCAAACACTGATAAAAGTGTGTCTATTCAAGTCAGTCAATTCATTTATGGACAGCTCTGAGCATCCTTTTGGGTTACGCTGTGTCACTTTTTGGACCACAAGGCTCAGAGGGATGAGTATATGGTCTGGTGGCTGTAGCACCATGGCAGGGACACTTCTATCAGAGACCTATGCACAGCAGTTTCTGGGGTGAAATAGTACAGCAGCTTAGCAGCGTACAGCAAAAAAGCAACAGCTGGGAGCAAGCAGTACAGCCTGATAATCCTTAGAGGAAAGACTCAGAAAGGCAGCATTATAAGGCACTTTTAATACCACAAATGTGCCAAATTCAAAGCAGAAGAGCTTATTGAGTTAAGCAAGAGAATATAAATGCAACCACATATAAGCAGCTCACCACTATTATTTCATCCTGTCCTGTCACACGCATGCATACACACACACACACAGAGACTATGGCTACATGCACCTATCCTCTGCCAAGAACGGGGGTCTCCAAGGAGAGAATAGCATGTGCTATCATCCTGAAATGCATTAATTTGATCAAGGGAAGTTATTAATAGAGGCCAACTTCTTTAGCAAATTTCAAGCTCGTTTCCTGCCAGTACTTTACCCACAAGCATCCATAAATCTCAAACTATTGGTGGCTCTATGAGGGTTGCTAACATTAGAGCTGCTTCCAGGGCCTTGAGGGCACGAACGGCCCTTTCTGTCCCTGCCTGATCTCTCCTGGGGACACCCCTATCCCTGCTCCTGGCCCAGGACCCCATTTTATCCCACACCCCAGTGTGCAGCAGTGCCAGTCTCCAGCTCCCCACAGCCCTGCCCTGCCTGGGCGTGGGACCCGCTGATCCTGTCCCCAACCCATGGGCTGATGTCCCAGCCCGGCCTCAGCCTGTCCCCATCCCCATGGAGGTGCCCAATGCCCCAGGCTGGAGCCCCCTGTGATGCCCCAGCCCCAGCAAGCAGCCACCCTGGCAGGCACTGGGACCTGCATGTATTCACCATCGCTGCGTCGAGCACTCGTCACTCACAGTCAGGGACTTGCTCCAGATGGTTCATAAGGATGACTTCTGCTCCCTGGCACAGCTCTCAGGGTCCTCCATGAATACTGCTGCTATAAATGCATTTGCTAGTACATCTTTGCAAGATTACTTGCACAGCAGGGCCATGTGTCCCTTTGTGCAGCATGTGATAAACTTCCTTAAAATAGCTGTGCTAAAAAGAAATGCATGCATTTATTTACAAAACATTCAAAACGCAAATAAAAACATAACAAGTCAAATTCAAGGCACTGGGTCCAACCAAATATCATCCAGCTGACAATAAGGATCCAAAAGACTGAAAAAATAAAAACGTCTCTTTCACATCTCAGAAGCCACTGTATAAGGACAAGGGAGAGAAGAAAGCTTTCCACAAAGGAAATTTGGATGTCAGTCTAAGAAACCTGTAGGAAATGGGATACTTCTGTTTTCCCTGCTCAGCTTGAGCTACCTGGGAAGAGTCTAATTCTCCAAGAAGCACTGCCAAATGTTCAGAATTAGGTCTTTTTAAAATGTCATCCTAAGTGCAACCCACATCATTCAGAAAGCACTCATCATTTCCAAAACTCCTGGTTTTTATCTGTCAACTTAGCAACAGTAACACATAGGGGACACAAGCAAAGTTACCCTCTGGATGGCAGAACCACTAATTTAGCAAATTTTTTTATGGATGCCTAATCTTTTTTTGAACTAATAACATAAGAGTGGCTATGCATAGTTCCAGGACTTAGTGAGACACAGATAGGGTCATCAAGTAACACTACTAATGGAGGCTCAGTAAAGATTGTCCATTTGTATTTATTTTGAATAAAAGGAAGGATGTCTGCCAGAATGCTGCACATGAGTTTTGCCACAAAGCAAAGCTTTCTACAAAGTCTGCGGTAGGATGCACTCCAAGAAAACATACAGCTTGGGATCAAATTATCAGGTTCGGTAAGTGGTGAAACAGACGTACATATTAAAAGACTTTGTGGGAATCAAAGTCCAGCTAGCCTGTGTTTAACTTCCTCTCAAAATCTGTATTTGGTCAATGGTCTTCATCATTCTGTTTGATAATTAGCGTATGCAATCAGGAAAAAAAAATATTATAGGTAGGTTTTTACAAGAAGACATTTCTAAACTGCCGAGTTTCAAAGCAACGGTGGTTGGGTGAAAGAAACAAGGGGACTTTTCCCATGACAAGTCTGCAACCTCAGCATAGAGGTAGCCGAATGCCTGTGGACAGCTAGGATTTGTTGGAGACACCACCTTTGACGTGCAACTTGGCTTTCTCCTCCACCCACCACCCCACCCCCAGCCTTCTGCTTTTCTCAGGGAGTTCCTAGCAGTATCCCCAAAGGAAATATCCATCAGCCCATTTTGAAGGCAAGTAAATAAGCTGTCCTTTGAACTGCCAGTATCTGGCAGGATTATAGTAGCTGAAAAAGAGTCTTTAAACGGAAAGCAGAGAAACATTTCATGAAAGAGTTGTCGCCAAATTAATACTGTCTGCACTAAAAAGCATACAAAAAAGAGAGAAAGTTAGCTCAAACCAGAACCGTATCTGGGGGAAAACGTGCCAGTCCCTGCTTTAACAACCCCGTGCAGCTCCCATGAAGCCATTCCCAACTGGATAAGGACCAGGCACAGGTGACTGGAGAAACCTCCAAGTCAACCCACGGGAGTGCAGAGACACCTGCACAGCACCCACCAGCCTGGACCCTTTCTGTCCAGGGGATGAGCCGGGAACAGGGTCACACTAGTACCCTCTTCCCCTTGCCTTCCCTTTGGCAGTGAGTACCGACGTTCTCGTGCTCAGGAGCCGTAGGAGGCGAGAAACTCCCAAAGTGCAGTGCCAGCCAGTGCTGCCCTTCCTATGGGGCCCATCCTGCGGGCTCTGGGTGTCAGCAAGGTGTGCAAACTGGTGCTCAGGGAGGAGTGCATCAGTCAAGCAAGAATACTGTCCCTATGGCATTCAGTGCATTCACATTCACATCAAATTTTACAAATAATTCAGGTTTTACAGAAGGTGCAAGCACTCACCCAAGGCAGGATACCACAGACTCCATACCTAAGCTTTGAATCAAGTTGTGGAAAGAAACAGTTTCTCAGGGATTACCAATCAGACTCTCTCTGTGTTCGACTCATTATTTTTTAAACCCACTTTGCAGAGAGCTCTTAAAAATATATATCTCAGCCTTTGTCACAAGCCCCCGCGACGAACATGACAAGAGAGTGAAAGTATTTCCTCTTCCTATGCAAATTGTCATTAACAATAAAGTAAAATCTGCAAAGATTTAGTGTGCCAAACACAACATACTCTGTCCAAAACCAGAGTTGTATAACAGTCTAAAAATTAACTATGATGTTACCTTGGGCAATAATCGTAACTAATACTTTATAGAGCCATACGATCATCCAGTTTATGTTCTCTGCATGCAAGGATGAACTATGTTTGCAGAAGTTACACGGAGGTATAGAACTTCCTTGTTCATATTCTCCACAATCGTTCATTCCCCTCTCATAACCAAGTCCATATACTTAAGAAACTGGAAGAAAGAAGGGCTGATTTAGCATAATGTAATTTTGCAGTCAACCAACAATGTACTGCATTTGGGATTCATTTTCACTGGAAGTGGTGGTCATTGCACAAGAAAGCTAGATTAAGCAAAATATAAAATGTTATTGCTTCAGGCTTGTCTTCACTGTTGTATTAACACCAGGAACAATCCTGCCATTACTGCTACAAGAACTCCAACTCCTGCCCACACACCAAGTTCTCAAACCTCCATTTAAACCCTGCCTTGCAAATCCTTCAGGTCGGTAGAGGAAAAGCAAGCTGATAAACTTGTAGAATGGGAGTCACAAGCCATGACTTGTGTTAGACTAATTAATCGGCTGCTAATACAAGTATTCTGTCTTTCAAATATTCCTTCAAAATGTAGCCCTTCTTTCTCAAGTCAGAGCACCTCAAGTACAGTAAGTGCAGGATCAGGTCCTGAGCACTGCAGCCAGATGAGCCCTGTTCTGCACCTCTCCAAATGTAGGGACTGCAACCAAAGCTCACCTTGAACGAGATGAACAATCAAAAAAGTTACCCGTTCCTACTCCAAGGTCTGGTAAATAAATGTGCCTGACTAGAAGGCAGATAATCAGTTTGTATCTTATTCTTTCTCTTAAAAGACAGTATTTTCAAGCTAATAAGCAAGATATAAAGACAAATCTCTAGGCTTAAAGCACCAAGGAAAGAAAAGTCAATCTATGCAAAGGAATGGTTTAAATCTGCCATATTAACCTAAGCCTTTGAATAGTAATCTACCTATCTCAGTGTAGGTTTTACTAGTACAGCAGTCTTCTTTATCCCCAAACTGGTATTTATGAGTTAGTGGGTAACCAAGGGATACCATCCAAAGGAATCTGTTTCAAGGAGGTGATGCGTTGTTGGTTCCTAACCTTGATTACCAGTGACGTGCTTCTGCAACACTGCATTCTTACGCAGGAGGAACAGACGGTTTGCTCTCCTCTGAGTAGCGTCGTCTGTTTGCCTAAAGGTAGGATAAACACTCTGTAGAAGATTAAAAGTGATATAGATTAATGCAAAGACACTATAAGGGCAAAGGAAAGCTTCATGCAGGTATGATTTACCTACACCACCCCCTCAGACAGCCAGGAAACGGGGGCAGAATCCTACGTCTGCAATAGCAAGTAATGGGAACCATGGGGGCAGACCTGTAGAGTGAAACGCTTGGTGCTGAGGGCCTAGATTCAAGACTGGACTGTGCTTGTTTTTATTTCCAGACTATTTCTAGTCTGGCCTCCTGGCGGCTGAAGTGCTGCACTCCAGCACATCTTCCACCTTAATTTCCTCTTAAAACAACGCGGCTCATGAGCTCTGAGACCACTCCACAGTAGAAAACGAAGCACAGTAAGTGTGGGTAACCAGGAGGTTCACTTCAAACCTGTACTCCAATCCAAATGAAAACATTAATCTAAGGGCACCCTCAGTGTTTAATTGATGCTACCAAAATGCAGCTTTAGTCCATGATACACAGTGTGACAGGGGAGAAAGGGTAGAGGAGAGAGAGGACGGAAAAGACGAATCCACTTAGAAGTCTGGCCAACTTGAAAATCTTTCTGCCAAGAACTGAAGAACTAATCAAACAGGTCATAACGGTACCATATATCTTTTCTTCCACTGAGCTGTCCAGTGTTTTTTTCTTGTCATTTATTACATTGACTATTGGTTGTGTTTTATATAGAAAAATCACACCCGATTTCAAGCATTTGAAGACTGTGGGGGCACAGCTGGGAGGGAATAAGCTTACTTTCGGTAATCACACTGGAGGAAAGAGGCATCTAATTCTCCAGCAGTAGGAAAAGCCTTTAGAGTAAAAGATGACATTAGAATGAGAGCAAAAGGACACAAAATGGCAGCGAGTAAACAGAGTCTGGAAAAACAAGAGATTTATAATCATCGGGGAACTGGAAATGTGGAACTAGTTTCCAGCAGAACCAAGGAGATAGATTTTTCAGGTGAAATTCAATCATTTTCTAGAGGAAATTGCTAGACGTCGCTGCCTACAATGCTGGACCACCACCAGAAAGTCCCTCCCAGTTCCATAAGAACCTCATCACAACCCAGAGTCAGTAAAGGCCACGAGGGACCATTCACTCTCGTGCAGAAGGAAGTGAACTTTCTGCTTTCACAGCAGAAGGGTGGTGGGCTTGCATCCTGTCTGGATGAGCGTCAAAGACACTGAAAGCAGCAGCATTAGACAGCAGTACAGCTTCACATCTCAAAAGTCATTGCCTGCACCCTTCTTTGGCATATGGATAGGTGATCACAGGCTCAACTCTAATTTTGGATATACATCTCTTACTAGAGAATTTATTGCTGCACCTTGCCAAGATTACTGTCTTTTGGAATGACACTATTATCCTGTGAACATGCAAATGCCTTCCCTTTCTAAACTGTAAACTACCACGTATCTGTAAAGTTTTAGACCAGCCTCCCAGTGAGAACACACCAGATCAGTGATCTGCACTTTCTCACAGTGTGTTCAAGCAATACTGCCTGAAGATTAACTCATCTCCAGAGTCCTACTGGTTTTCAAATGCCCAGATTCTTGGGTTTTGACTATATGGAAAGCTACTAACTGCTGTATAAGTATATATAAAACCCCAACCTTTTATTAACGATTTGTTGCAGGGTTGCTTTGGAAATGGAAAGAGATGTGCCCTTGTGCGTGGAATTAAGGAGATGTACCAGCCTGTTGTTATGGAAATGTTTTGCACTTCTTGTAAATGCCAATTATATGAAAACAAAAAGCAAACCAAAAAAGTAGAAAATTATTTTCTGCATTGTAGTATTTCAAAGGGATATATTGACAGTCCCTGTGAGATAACAGACAAAAAGAGCAAACCAGGAATAGCTAATTGCTAGGTTTGGTCTGTAGTAAATGTCAAAAAGGAATCAAAACACAAAAGGCATCAGCTAAACCATCATGAGCTTCTACTTTTGCTATCTTCCTTTTCAAAACTGCTCCTTTTTATTATTTTGGTTTAATTCAGCTGTTGCATACACACACACAGTGGCACACAGAGTCTGGATTTCTGTGCTTTGGACAAAACAAAAAACTGTAAAAAATATATTAATATTACTTATCTTTTTTTTTTATACAAAATCAAATTTTTTCCCTAACGGTGAGGCAGTCTTGTACTATTTTTCAAGTGCACACTAGGACAGGCTTTGAAGAGCATCATTTTGAAACAAAGTATTGCAATGCTTTCATTTAAAAAGATCCACAGTTCCTCTGGTTTCATTTTACTTTTTGGTTACCGCTAAAACTATTCATTGACTTCTGCACAAATTCTTTCAGCCAGCCTGAAAGTACACTTCTTTTAAAATGAAAAGGCTATCTGTCCCAAAATTTTCACTGAACTCCACACAGATACATCCAGTGCTAATACACTAATACAACAGACCTTGCCACTCCTTTGGGAGCACATCTTGCACCCATGGCATCCTACCAATTAAGTAATTAGCTACACTGACAACAATATTTCAGTCTTGTTCTTCTCTATTTTAGGGAAAAAAGAGATTTTTGAGGTCAAAACCTTGCAGGTGGCTTCAGAGTCACATCAGAACAACATAAGTATTCAAAGAAATCATTACCATCATGGTTAAGATCTCATTAATTACCATTATCAACATACTGTTTGTAACCATTTGCATTATTATTCATCTGTATGTTGACGTTTGTCTCAGTTTTGGATTTCAATACTTTTTCCTGTGTCTCCTTCTTCCAAAAGAATTAAAACCAAACTAATGCACATAATTTCTTATGTATGCTCACGCTTTAATCTTCTTTCAATACAGTTTGCTTTGAACTACCTTTCCTCCCTACTTCCATAACTGCTTATCATTTATCATTTGAACAAACATGCTTTTAAGAGGCCATAGCATTTACTGGCATCATTATCAGCACAGCTTTTTGTCTAGCATTAAAATTCATATTTACAGCCCAACATTTGTTTTACTCCCTGCAGTAGCAGAAATACCATATGCAAGGGAGCTCCCCGGGGAGAGAAAAGCATGTGTGCATGTCTCTGTGTGTGTGAGCGTAAAATGAACCATGAATATGGGTCAGCACAGGAAAACTTCTCACAGACCTTTCTGCCCCCTTTGGCTGACGATGTGTCTCCTTCCATTGACTACATATTCTTGCTCCTGACCCGTACACAGCTAGGCCCATATATTTGTGGCACACAGCTTGCCACGCAAAAGTGACTCTTTGCTAGTAACTTCATGCACTGGGAGATCTCAAAATACCTTCCAAGGGTTGGACCAGCAAAGAGGAGTAAGGTACCTGCGGTCCTGTGCTAGCTCAGGTGCTCGGGCAGAACCCTGGCTGTCCTGGTGCCAAGTCCCGTGCCCCATGTGCTTGGCCATGTTACCCACTGTTACCTTCAGGCCACTGAGAGGGGACTCTTCAAACCTGAGGTCCACTTCTCCTCTGACAGTAGCACAAAAGCACAGTTGGTCCCCACATCAGTCTCAGAATGAACTCTGGTGTTTGTTTTTAAACACTATGATACGCACTTCCCTTCCTCCTCCCTCACACTTACACCTTACTCAGTTGTGTAATTCCAGCCCCTATCTGTAACACAATTATTCTTCTGATGAACTAGAAAATTGTATTTTTTCCAGATTGGTTACTCAATGTGAATGCCATAAGCCCACTAAAAGGTCAAAGGCATCAATACCATCTACAGAGCATTTTAATGTCAGATCAGTCTTGTAATGCTTAAATAATGACGTCTCATTTTCAATAGTGACATCGTAGCAGATTTATAAAGGCCCTCCTGTGCTTTTAGGCCTCACATATGTTCCTATCAGGTGTCTTTGAAATAAGAAGGCACATCAGTCTCATTAAAAATAACTGGAGCTGAGCATATAGTCACTTTGGAAAAAACTTCCAAGTACCTACCTGTATCTTTAAGCACCTAAATACCTTTAAAATCTGGGCTGAAGTGAACACAAGTCATTCGCATTTCCTGCCAAGCACCATTTTCATTTTTAATTAAAGTGATGCTATTTCTGTTGATCCCATCGGTCCTTTCAGTGACCAAATGCCAGGAACAGCAAGTTCTAAATTAGTGCAGTGAAGGTGGGATGGAGCAGCAGCAAAAACTCGCCTAATGAAAGTTTGCCCCAGCCCAATGCCCTCGGGGCATGCTGCAATCAGCACGGAAGGAAGAGCGATCAGACCTTTCCCCCTGCGTCATTATCCTGCCTACAGCAGCCCGGCAGTATTCTGGGGTGTCATCCGAACCCAAACCCATGGCTCACTGTCTTACAACCTGCTGGTGGTCTGCTTCTAATGTCTGAAGTGGGGCAGATTGCCTGGACGCCACTGATAATCTTATTAATTGTGCCTATGTATCTAATTATCAGCACTGACACATACCTTCAGGTTTTTGGATCAAATTACAGAAGGATGACTTGAGGAAGGCAGTTTACTTCTCATTTGCCTATGCTCAAATACACCAGCATAGAGCCTTGACAAAGGAAGAGGAAAATCTTTTTTGGGGGGCAGGTTGCAGATTTGGATTTATTTCTAATGAATGAAAACCACCTTGCTGCAACAAGGTTTCAGTGGGGTTGGTTGTAACACCTAAGTGTTGGTAACACACCTCGTCCCCAGGGCTACACTAATGTGGAGAGACCCATCTTTCAAGCTTGACCCAGCAGCATGCAAATAGTGCACAACGCTCATATTAATTCATCTAAAAAGACCCTGAGTACAAATTCATTAAGAGAAAGAAATACTAATAGGTTGTTTGATACTAATAGGCTAATCACATTGTTTAGGAAGGACAGAGAAGAAAGTTTTAATCTTTCTTCAAGAAGGAGCCGAGAGCTCAGCTTGCAGATGTCTGCTGCCCGTGGCAGCTACTGCTCTGAGAGTGCGCTGTACTGCTTCTGCACAGCAGCTCCAGCTATGCCCTAATGACCTACAGGCACTGTAACTTTTTTAGGTGGTTGGTCTTGGAAAACATCAGCTTACCTTCCCGAGCTGTTGCCAAAAAGTCGTCTCTCTCCTCTCCACCCCTGACATCAAGAGAACACTATCGTTTTTCATAAGCAAAGAGTTCAGCACCAAAAAATTCCCTGTGGCTCAAAAACCTGGCAAATGCAAGAACAGCTCACACAAACGGCCACAATATTCTTACTTAAGAACAGTTACCACCAATATACTTCTGTGGTGGTTAGATGCACGTATCCAGGTTAAAGCGTAGCTTTCTCACTGCAGAACTGTTGAGGGTAGTCCAGCTGGGAAAGGATCAGCCCAGTGAGTCCTGCCTAGAAGCATCAAGTGTCTCCAATATTTTCACAGCTCTACTAGCTAACAAAAAGCTTTGAGGCTGGACTCTTAAACAAAATATTTATCTCATCCTTTGGAAGCGAATTTGCTAATAAGTAGGTTCAGATTTGTTCTCTGAACTTCCCAATCAACTTAATCTTCTTGCAGTGAGATAAATTTAAAACTAACCTGGTATCTATCCCTCCATCCTAGTTTTTTCACCTTTGCTGCAAATATCCTTCCCTGCTTAGGTAATGAATTTTGCAGGCTCAGCTTCCTGTAATCAGTAAAGCATATGCCACAGTGTAAGCTGCAATGCAAAACAAAGCATGAATTCACCAAATTCAGAAAAACAAATACATAAAATGAACATGTTTCCTTTCACAGACTTAGCAGCTTATTTGACTACTTCTGCATTTATCTTGGCTTTTAAAAAACATCCATCCAAGACATTCCAGTGCACATAGCTCACAGCCTTTAGCAAGTCTGAATTCACACCTCTTGGAGGCATGCATAAACTATCTCCCTTTCACATGTGAGAGACCAACATACAGACAGATTAAGTATTCTTGTGCTGCACTACAGAAATGTGGAGTGTATCAGGGAACCAAACGAAAACCTACATTGTGCCATGCAACTACTCGTTACACTATGACACATCTGCACCTCTGCCCCTACAGATCTCCTGCTTGTACAGGTCTATGCTTACAAAGTCTTAAGTCTCTTCTTTTACCCCACTGGCCTCGAGACTTTCCCTCTTTCACTGCTAACACTCCTGTTTTACATCACTGCCAGGTATGTCCACAGCTCTCCTGCCATAAGTAAATTATTCCCAAAGCAACTTCTCCTATAATAGTTTAGCTTGAAATTTGTGGCTTTGAGAGTAAAATAAGGGCTTGTGTGCTCAAAAGTCCTTTCCACTCTTTTTATCTCTTCACCTGTTCATACAAACCCTTCTTAGGACCTTCATGGCTGCAATGCAACCACTAATCGCTACAGTGTCTTCTACTGGGAGAAAAACATTGACCTGAAACCAAATGTTGAGATCCAAAAAGTGACATGCAGAAAGAAAACTAACTCTAGAGTTGAACTCAGCATTTGTCCCTTCACCTCTGAGGTGGCCTGGACCCAAACCTCTACCATGAAAGCACGTGGACAGAGCACCATTTAACTGCCGGAGACATGAGGGCTGAATAAGCACTCTTTCCATGTTAGTTCTGTATTTTAAATCCATCCCTGTTTTCCTGTCTCATAGCCCTGCATCATCATGTGGAAGTCTGCTGATTTGACTGACTACTTATTTTTGTGTCTTCACAGCCAAGGCCTTCATGTGTCAGGATGAAATTATCTCCAGAGTCCTGTAAAGCAGCCTATCAGATTCACTAGTTTCCTCTCTTATATATTGTTGTTTAATACTTTCACAGCCTTAAGCAATCTATCTACTTTCTTGCAGGTATCCCAGTCAGGAAAGCCAATCCTTACACTGTGTTAAAGTAGCACTTTAACCTATCAATAATACCTTAAAATGGTTTTTACTGTACAGTAAAAAAACTTCTGGAATAAAAGAAAATTTTACCCAGTGGATTTCTCATCTCTAATAGTTGGTGTTTGAAAGTACAAGCTTTGTTGAATTATATTAACCCCAAAAACTTGTGGCAATAATTGAATACTATTACCTCCATTTAGATAAGGAGAGGGCAAGGCTCAGCGCATTAAGCCGCAGGGATTTTTGTGATGTTCTTGCTCGTGAGTTTATACAAGCTCCTATTTTGATTGCACTAATGAAGGTAGCGGTGCAAGTTCAAGACAAACCTGAACTGAAAATCATAAACATTCCTTTGTTCTGCCACTCTTTGATGTAACCCTTATTTTTCCACTAGTGAGGTAAATCAAGTAGTCTCACTTATTTATCTTTTCGTTTCAGCTAGGGCAGATCTAGCTTAACAAGGCTTCACTTGAGGACTGACGGAACTGAAAAGGGTCACATTTCCATTTCCAGGAGATGCTGGCTCCTGAGCAGAACAAACATTCATCCTTAATTCTAGCCTGATAAGAAATGAAAGCTCTAGACTAAGAAAACCAGTCATTCAGCTGGTTTTCAGTAAAGAGAAATTAAGTCTTATAGAAAATTTCTTCCCCCTTTTCTGGGATGTGTTGGATCACCCTTGAAACTGCCTTTCTCTGCCTAGCCAAGAGAGAGAGTCTAGATGACAGCTCAAACTGGACACCTAGCTTTTAAATGCTAAGCTGACGAAGATTAGTCTGTTCCTTGGATTCACAGCAACTCGTTCCTGCCAGGACAGCTAAAGAAAGGAAGAGCTACTGGGCATATCTCTCAGCTGCTCAAACTGGACACCTAGCTTTTAAATGCTAAGCTGACGAAGATTAGTCTGTTCCTTGGATTCACAGCAACTCGTTCCTGCCAGGACAGCTAAAGAAAGGAAGAGCTACTGGGCATATCTCTCAGCTGCAACGCTGGAAAAAACAGGAGTGAAACTACCTACTAGAAGGAAGGCCACTTGACAGCTTGGCTGCTTTCAGGTTTCCTGTTTATTCCGTCACAATAGACGGAGAGAAAAGAAAAATACTGTGGTCTGCTAAGCCAGAGAAAGAGCAGATATTTCACTGTTGTCAAAAGGAGAGCATGAAATAAAGACAGAGAGTGCTGAAATAAAGAGAGGAATCTGATGACAGACAACATGCAAGCGGAGTTCATAAAAAATACACATTTTTCAAGCTTTAAAATTAAATCTAAACATTAAATATTCACATATTGCTGTTAATGTTTTCTTTCACCCGCAACGATGCAGCTGTTCCACTGAAGCAAATCACCTGCCAAAGGAAATGGGCTGTGGAAACCCTCTCACAGAAGGCAGGTTTAAAATCAGAAAAAAAGAGCTGATGTCTAGCTGAAGTCTCTGATTAGTGGTCCGCTTCCCTAGTCTGAAGCAGCCATGGAGATCCAAGCGCTAAGCCCAGACACTACAAGTGGCCACGAAGGCTGTCGGCATCCCTTAACTGCTCAGACAGCACGACTCCTTTCCCCACACACATACAGCAAGAGCAACAGCCACCAGAGAAGAGCTCTGCCAAAAAAATATTGGGTTGACTGGCTCGCTTACCTCCTCCTGTGATTTTAATCTCACATTTTTGCAAATTAAGCAGAATCCTCTTGATTTCAGCAGGGACCAGATGAACCCCATTCAAGAGAGCAGTATCTGAGTGTTAAACATCTGCCTTTCCCAAGTTAGCTTGATAAAATAGAAAAGACTGTACGGGCCATTTATTCAAGTAAAGAGTGTTTCTTTGGTTATAGATGTTGCAGCTGCCTCGAGACTAACTAGAAATTAACTGTTCAGAATTTGGATGACATTAATTAGCCCTCCAGAAATGAAATGTGTAATCTAGCACCATGACCGTGAATGGGAGACTTCAAGAAACAGCAATTTACTCAGGGCTGCAGCTGCAAACATAAAAGCATGAGCGTATGTACAACACATGCTTTCTCCTACAACAAACAAACATTTGGGTTTTATATTTTAAGCCTTTGAATCTCATGAAGACACACAAGAAGCAGAGAGAGACATCAAAACACCTTAGATAGCTCAAATTGTTGCAGCTACTTAAATGGATTTCGAGTGTCTGTTACATTTGTTCTGAAATTACCTAATAATACATTGAATATTTAAAAATCACAGCCGAAGATGGGTCGTCTCCTTCTCCTGATGTACATGGAGCCACTCAGGAGCACTGAGCTATTTTTAAAAGCCCTCATGGACTTTCAGAAGAGCCTTGTGGCAGGCAGACATGGGGAAGAGGACAGGAGCTCCCAGGGAGGGCCATGAACGGGCTTGTTCCGGTCTTGTTTCCTTTTGGACATTCAATGTTTCCCAGCTTTTTGTTAGGTGGACATTTTAGTGAAATTATCTTTGTGCCATAATAAAGAGGGCAGGGGTGGGTAGCACAACCCTACATATGTTTAGGAGCCAGAACTCTGCCCACTGTGATTTGGGTGAGATAAAATCAGTAGTACTGTTAAACTCTCATTATTTTTCAAGACTCATCATGATTTTTTTTTGACATAAAACTGCATAGAGCTCTGGGAAGTCGGAATATTTGGAAACAGTAAAGTCTATGAAAGGAGTGCAGTTCTTAGTCTCTGGTTCAGGTAATGGTTTTAGGTCCTGGTCCCATTTTCAGACTTCAAATTTTATCATAATTTAAAAAATAAAATGAATCTGTAATTGTGATTGTCATGTAATAACATGAATCCAGCTGCTAGAACTTTAAAAATAACATCATGACATAATACACCAAATATCACATGACTGAAGATCTAAAAAACCAGAGACCCAAGTCAATTCACTATAGGAGACACTGGTTGGGTTCGTGACACAGCACTGTACACAGCACTGCTACCGCATCAGGGGACCCCTCTGCCCTTCAGTCCCCAGTCCTGGCAGAGAGAATTTTCTTGGTAATAATGTGACAGACGAAATTTCCTCTTCAAAAGAGATGTCTCTGCTGGATATTAGCAACTTTTTCATGACTCATCCACGGGGAAAATCGGTTTAATTAAGTTCCTGTGCCAAACACTGAATTGCTATCTAGTCCAGGAAGGACATTAAGATTGCATTATAATGAGCTGTCACAAAATCCTTTTTCCTGAACTTATAAATTCCTGGCAGTTCTAGATCTTAAATCTAGTTTTACAAAAGAGTTTCAGAACATCTATATTTGAGTTAGACTGTTCAACACACAAAATCCCCACCACCAGCATTTCAAATAAATTTAATGTAAAAATTAATGAAATGTGGAACCTTTTTCTTGTTTGTATAGAAGCCAAGTCAAGGAAGGTATTTAAATCCATATGAATACAAGTCAGGACTGATCCTTCCCATTATGTTATTATTGCACCTATGCAAACTGTTGGACTTCAGCAGAGTTAAATTAGTCTATGACTGATAATGCAAATTCCTTTCCAGAAGCTCCTAATACAAACAGTCTGGTGTCTGCCTTCCCATTCTATACAGGTCCAGGTCATTCCTTATCAGGGATTCCTACCCTGAAATGCTTTACTGCAAGGATTCAAGGTCCAAAGTGATAACGCTGAGCACAGGCAGATATTCAAAACAGGTAAAATCCACCCGGGAGCTGAGCGTTCGACTCCTATTAATTTGTTTGCTTCCTCAAACATTCAGGGCTGCATCTCCTTCTTTTCAGAGTTCAAGGCAGAATTTAATTTAGGAAGAAATCAAGGCATTACATTACCTACCTGCTGCAAGCTAGAGCAGTCCCAGGCTGCTCTGACTTGCACCAGGGCCAAGCGCTGCTGGCCACCCTTAGCAGCAGGGAGCTTGTTGAAGGTGTGGAGAGCCACTTCTGCATCGCTGCCCATCACATGCGACATGTGCGTGCTGGCGTGTTGCCGTCATATCGCCTGGGGGATCCTCCGGTGCCTGTTGCTCACTCAGATGCTAAAGTTTCTAGTACCACGTTTTCAGTCGAAGGTGATTCAAGAGGAGGGGGCCTCGTTCCGGCAATAAATTTGCCTGTGAGGTAGCAAAGGCTGTTTGCGCTTTCATGCCATCTGGAAAAGGCTTCTGGAGACGGAGCACGACCTCGTATATTAATGGTGGTTTGTAAGAACACTGAGCTGTGAAGTGCAGAAAGCAAACACACACATGCATGCAAAACCATGCCTGCACTTCAGGCTTCAAAAAGATGGAGAACATTTAATGATTAATAGAGGAAAAACTTCTAAGACTAAGCTGCATTTCTTTAGAGAATTACCAAAAGAAGGAAATAACAGATAATAAGTAGTGAAATGTTTCCAACTGTCTGATTGGTCTCCAGCATGCTCTCTTTGCATGGCATTGTACAACGCGATATTTGCAAGCACTTCCAAAAACCTGGACATGCAGCCTTTGGGGCAGAAAACCTGGCAATACTAACTAACACTGCTTATGTCCCGCTTTCCCCCTAGCTCATTCTCCTCAATTTTCTGATTACCAAAACCATGTTTGGGGTTTGATGCCTTTTGCAGGCACAGAAAGTCTCACTGGAGCCGGAAGCATATTCACTGAATTAAATCTGCCTGACAGATGTGACACAGTGAGGTAATGAATACGTAGTTGACAAACATCTATGCTATGTACATACACATATTAGGAACCAGGGACACAGATTTCGTGCTATGGAAAACAGAGAGAGCGAGCTGCTCATTGGAGTTGAGCTCAGAGTTCTTGCAGATCTGTTTTATTTAAGATAATGACATAGTCTGAGCCTAGGGAGAATTTGGGGGAAGTTCCAGATCACCAGTTGAACAAATTAATGCCGTTAGATACCCACCGCTGCTGGAAAGGGCCTTTCACTTCCCACTTTGGCCACGCAGCCCTCCAGTCTCTCTCTTGCAGTGGCTCAGGCACTTGCTGCATCCCTCCAGGCCAGGGCTGGGAGAGCAGCAGAGTCAGGGAGGGGCTCCCTGCTATCAAAAGGGGACAATGCTGCGTTCCCTTTACTGCGCTCTGGTTCATCACCCCCTGTGCCTGCCCATACAGTCCCGCTTCCTCCCCAGCCTTGGCTCCGCCACTCCTCAGGCTCTGCCAGGAGCAAATTCAGCTCTTCACAACAGTACGGCACATGGAATATGCCAGTCTGGCTGCCAACAGCAGTGATCATTTTATCACTCTTATTCTGCGCCAGTGAGAGCTGACGGGGTGTTCTGCAATTAACACCGGAGACAACAGAACAGCACAAAGAGGGACTGACGGGGGTGTCATTACAGTTGATGGTGGCAAAGTGATTTTGACTGACAAGTGCTGCAAACCCAGCATTCCAGTCCCTTATACCATTGTGCAAACTCAAATGCTGGAGGAACCAGGTTCAGGCAAGGACTGCAGATGAAGGTAGTAGTTGAAACATCACCAACAACACGACAGGGCCCTCACTAATTTCATACAAACTTAAAAGCTTAGATGAAAACCACCGAAGGGAGTATGATTATCACGGTACCTGGTAATGAATTCCCCTCCCAATTTCTAAACAGTGGCATTTTGATTCTTGCTGCGCAACAATTATGTCCACAGACTAGCAGTCCATACATCCTTTGGCTCTGTGCCAGTCCAGAATTTCCTCTGGGACTCTTTGCAGGATTCCGAGCCTATGCCAGTTTATCGTGCCAATGCCAAAGGCATGAGAAACTTAGGAGTTTCTCCTGAAGCGCTGATTTTCAATTGGAATTGGAAACTAATAAGAAATTCAAAGGGGTAAAAAAAAAAAAAATTAGGTCTGCATCTGCAGCAATCAAAGCTGAAGATTACATGAAGAGAGGCTGTTCCCATACGCTTCATGAAGCGGATCTGACTTGGTGCCGCCCATATCTCCGTACTCCCAAGTGCTCACAGCGTCCATCAGCCTCACGACGATCAGAAGGCACTCGGCACCGTGCAGGACCACACAGCCCCTGCTTCAGAAAACACTGGAGAAAATGGGTGGCACATTTCTTCTCATCCCAGATCAGATGCTTGCCATGTGCCTTGCAGAAACCATGTAGAAAGCAGGGGAGATTCTGGGGCCATTTGCCCTGTGGTTGGAAGTCCCCCAGCGGTGAAGGCAGTGAGGTAATGCAGTGATGTAACAGTAAAACTGTGATTTCAGGGGCTTCTTGTGAGTCATATAAGCAACTCTACCACATGCAGGGAAGTAGCTGTGTTTCTCAAATAATAAAAACCAGTCACATAATTCTGTAGGGATATATAAACCCCCCCAAACCAAGCAAATAAACAAAAGAACACAATCTCCTTTTTTTTTCAGATGGGAAACTGCAGCAGAAAGGTAATAGACCTGTACCAGGCATTTTTCTGCTCAAAACTAAATCCACATCTCAGCCCCTGGACAATGCATTCCTTCCTCACACCTGTCTGTTTTGGAAGTCGTGAATCCCAAGGAAAACCAACACTAAGCAAAGGAGAGAGCTGTCAGTGTGTGACCAAGAGGTACAGCAGGAGTCCATGGATTTTACTGCTTTCCCCATCTGGAGTGCAAACGGAGGTTGCTATTACACGGCCTCATGAGAGACAGGTGAGAAAAGCAGCCTGTCCTTGATAACTTTGATTCCACCTGGTGTCTGTGTCTTTTTGTCCTTTTGCATCTGTGGGTTAGAGGGAGATGTTGCTTTATGGGCTTATGGTCTTAGAAGATCCATCTCTGTAGAACATTACTGTGGGACATCATGTTATCTGAAGGACCCACACTAACTAGGCATAGAGAAGTGCACAGTTACTTCACGGTACCATAGTAGGAACACAAGAGTTAACACCAGCACAAGGTACTGAGATACCTATATCTGTATCTGTATCCACACTTATACACAGGCATATACATACATGTATAGACAGATAGACATATTTCTATTAAAAAATTGGCTTAAACCCTTAATGTTTGTAAATCAATTCTGAATCTCAGTCATAAACTGAATCATGAATTATCAGTTATTCGGACATTAACATCTTCAGCTGCCAACTTTTTTCTATGGTTTTCTAGTTGAAGCCAATATAAAAAGCTAACACAGAAGATTGATGAAAGTTTGATCATGTTTGATCACAAATGGTTCTGTGTCAAGTTCAAGCTTCGTCAAACCTATGCAAGACACAGATCCAACGTGTGTTTCTGTCCAGAATATTGTACTGGACCATTAAGGCAATTAAAATGGTACAGCTACACACAATGAAATAGAGGCTCAAGCAAACTGGCACACTCAGTCCAAACCAAAGAAATGTTGAATTATACAAGCTCAGATCTGCTTATCGAATGGCTGCATAGCATCACTTAGTGTTTAATGATAGCATCCCAGAGCGATTTCACTGAAGGTCAAGGAGTTTCCTCATCCATCCCCAAAAATCTCAGTTTGGCGTGTCAGGCACTTTAACGCTGTAAATATGAGTAAGGCAACAATGACAGTAAAATGCGCAGACCCTGACTGTAGTAGTTAATCAACATTTGCATACATGACTGTCATCTAAAATGTTTTTGGATCTGTTCTGAGATTAGTATGAGATTAGAATGGAAAGATATAAACTTGCACTGCATATAATTGTTTTCAAAGCTTGATAGCATCAGGAATTAACATTCTGCAAAACTGCATGTAATTAACAGTTTTTCAAGTAAAAATTCAATGGTAAAACAATACTATATGTTAAAATGTAGATACCATAATAAAACATACATGGGCCTTCCCTGTTGCATTTCTAGTAGGGACTTCAATCATGTTGCCATATTTGCAATACGTAGTGATTTGGGTTTTTTAATTTGCCAAGGACCATAAGAATAATTTTTATAAACAAAAGATTTGCACAAACCAGTTCTAATTAAGTGTTTGGTGAATGTGTGCACTGTTAGAATAGTCATTGAGTATTAAAAGCCCTATAATTAGGATTTTGCAGGTGATAAGCAGACATGCCTTGGGGCTTTCTGGAAAAGTCAAATGATAGCAAAGTATGGAAAGATGACATTTTCTCTCTCAGAAGTGTCCCATTCTGACAAGAACCTGAGTCTTAAAAAGGGTTAGCCTAACTCATCTCCTGTTGAATTTGACAGGCAATAGGCAATCAAGGCACCACTACAGAGAAGAAAAAAATGAAACTGGCAGTAGTCTGACTTGCAAACAGTGAGATGCCACCCAGAAGTTGCCTGTAGTGGCTAGCAGTAAACAATGAGT
The DNA here is from genome assembly GCA_013397275.1 of Burhinus bistriatus. Lineage (NCBI taxonomy): Eukaryota > Metazoa > Chordata > Aves > Charadriiformes > Burhinidae > Burhinus > Burhinus bistriatus. The sequence continues at coordinate 861,276 of VYXH01011498.1, read as the reverse complement.
GGGCTCAGAGACACTAATTTCCAAAAGCGCGTGTCTCCATCTGTTTTTGCACATGCAGCACTGTAACAGCAGGTACCTTCCAGCTGTATTTTTTGGCAACCATTCAACTTGTCAACTGGAGGCTGTGCACCTAGTGCTAGAAGATCAATTAAAAATGCCGGCATGCTGTCAACTACCAAATTTCTGTTGTGAGTTGTGAAAAATCCACCCAACACAATTGTTTTTTCTATTTAAAATTCTCTGTATTTAAAAAAAAAAAAAAACCACCACCTAGAGCAGCTGTGGATGGAAGGGAAGGAAATGTAGTTCAACAGCTACAGCATCCTTCCTCCTCTCCCAATGCCTGCCTCTCCAATAGGCAGACTTTCTAGAGTTTAGGGTTTCATGCATTTCAGCTGAAATATCCAATTACAGAAATCACAGATCTATGAAAGCAATAATTATCGTCACAGTTTTGCTACTCAGAGTACACGTTTATATGCGCTGATCACCCACTTCATAGATAATAATATAAAACACTCAAGTAGTTGATTGAAGGATACTACTTCTATATGAGCCAGATGCCGCTGGGCTTGCTGTACCCACAGCCTGGGAGATGCTTTGAGGCAGCTGCCTATTTCGTCTATGCCGAATGGCCTCATGTATTTGTGGACACACAGCGAAATGACCTTGCTAATCACCTTTGGTATGGTACCCTTTCAGTACCCTATGTTAGACCTTTGGCATGTAACACCACAGGTATGACAGAGATCTCATTTCTATGTCCCAGAACCAACAGAGGAAGGAATATACACATTTTTGCTGATGGCATGAGAGCTTAGCCAAGATTACGGATGAGAGGAAAAGTCAGAAAAAGGAATTTTATACAAAGTTCTCACAATAAGGAGAGTAGTAAGTAGAAATGCTCTTGCTGTAAAAATGCTACAGCTCTGATAAGCAGTATTTTGTCACCTAAAAAGATCACAGTATCTATTAATTCAATGCATATGTCCTTTTTGCCTGGATATTATTATTGTTTCTTTCCGTCTTTCAGATAACTTTCAGGTTGCACAAAAACAAAAAGACACGGAAACTATGCAGACAAGCTTTCACATCATACCTTGCTCCGAAGAACATCAGGCATACTCATCTAGTCAGGCAGACTAGAAGTTATCACCACCTTAACTGGCAATTAATAATCATCTGCATGATATTTTCATCATGAAGGTACCCTACAACCTATTTAATCCTCAAAAATACCAGCAAAGATAAAACACACACACAAAAAATTCCCTAAGAGTAAGGAAATTGCAGGAAGAGTAAAGAATTCACTCAAAAGTCAGAAGGAAATCCACACAGAGTTTCTTGTAAGTGCCTTTTATTAAATTGATTTCTGGATATGAAATGTTGGTACACTACAGACAGTTGGGCTACTGAGAGTTTAGCAAAACACACAGAATCTTTTAACAGCTAGAGAACCGAGAGGTGCTTAAACTGATCAGTATTTCAGAATATTTAGATTTCCTCTTTCAACAAATCTCTTTTAGCTGGTGAATGAAAACCAGAAAAAAAAAGTATACGCTACAATGATTCACAAGGGTACAAGAAGGGCACCTGACTTACATCTGTCTGCAGAATCACTGAATGAAGCCTTGAAACCAAAGTCAAGAAAAAAATAGTGAAAAAGGTTGAGGGCAAAAGCAGCCAAAGTCTTCACTTTTCTTCAGAATTTTCATATGTCAAATCATGTGCACAATCTCTATTAACAAAAAAATGTTAATGCTTAACCCTGTGAAACCAGCTGCCAGTGAATGCAACAACAAACCCCTGCAACTCACTGGTAGCAAAACTATTTGTTGATAAGACATATTTTTTACCCAAATACTGCAATATTTTGGAAGCCACAACACAGCATTTCAATAAGCTGCTTGAGGGGAGGAAGCAATTCCCTAAAGATTGCAGTGCAGGTGTAATGCCAGAACAAAGAAATGAGCAAAAGAACATGGACTGGCTTGTGGTTGGAAATAGCATTTCTTGAAGCATTTCTTATGTGTAAGAGAAAAAACTTAATTACGTCATGAAAATTTACATTATGGTTTATTCATAGTGCTTAATAATAGTAATTGTTATTGTTGTTGTTATCATTATTACCCAAGATAAAAGCGATCATACATTTGGCTCCCACATCTTGTCAGAAGAGATGCTTGCCTTTTCCCAGAAGATCTGCAAAATCCAGAGAAGCCTGTGGTGTTGCACGAGGAAAACTGGCAGAAAGTCAGCTCTTTTCAAGTATTATTAGATCAAATGAGCACAGGAGCACCCTCTGGCAATAAAGTCAATTAACAGAGAGCAGTCTGTATTTATACTCCTGATCTCTCCTATCCTCCAAAGTAAGGTAGCCCCATCTAAATTGTCTACTGAGAGTGCCCCCTGGCCCAAGCAAGTCTCTGGGTCTTGCTCAGTAATTCTTTGGGATAGCATTACTTGCCACCAATAGATGTCAAGGACCTTCCTAAGAATTTAACAGGACCACAGTCAATCTACAGTGCCCAGGACTAAACTCTGGCTCTATGTATCCTCCTCCCTGTGTAATCAGTGTCTCAAATAAATCTGCATCTTCTGGGTTAGATGGCATTTACCTGAGAAGAGATGACCAGCAGTTTTAGAAGTATTGGTATAGACTCTGCTACAGCTTTCACAAAAGGTCTCTTTCAGTTAATTTATGTCCCCAAAAATCGTGTTTGTAATGCTTTTAAATACAGGCTAAAAAGTCTTCTGTGGGCATTTTATTAATGTTTTATAAAATAGACTTTACCTTATTTTTTCAGTAAGATTTGATAACATAGATTGAGTTCCAGCCCTCTCCTTAGAGCAGTTTTCCAGATTACTTTCCAGATTACTTTGTTAATAAGGAATCAGCTAAATTGACATGAAATTCATACCTTCCTCTGCAGACAGGTTCTCCCATGGTTTGATGGCTAAGCTGAGCCAACTGTTCAGGTGGTGGAGGGGGCTATCCAACCTGTCAATGCCTTTAAAAGACCTCATCTCAATACCATTTAATCCTTCCTAATATAAATCTCAGATGTTAGCAACCACAAAGCCCTTAGATAGCAGATAGCTCTCACACTGAGAACTCTCTTCCCATGTCCAGCAGGTTTCATCCTCTCTGATCCCCATCCAATTTTCTACATAGGGAACAAACAGCTGTGTTCCCATACAGCAGGACACAGTGCCTCTTCCAGACGACATTTAACAGACATATAATGGGAACCCCAACTTCAGCTCACAAGAGAGAGGGGAGTAAGTCTGGGGCATGTCTTCACCTTCCATGAAAGGAGGTATGTCATTCCTTTAATTGCCAAAGGTCACATTAAAATAAATCATCCTCTGATCTACCTAACTATTCTCATCTTTCCCTCCTCAAATGTGTCTAACAGAAAACAGGAGATGCAGTAATCTTTTTTTTCCCTCTTTTAATAGTGATTTCTCTTATGCAAGACACTATTAGGGGAAGATGACAATAATGGATGACTTTAGTGAACACAGACAAGATTTTTATGTTTCCAATCAGTACATGGCACTAACCCAGTTTAACTGTAGGTAGCTTATTAAGTCTCTGGTAAGCTGTTTAGTCTTCTGGACAGACTCCAGAATTCCTCTGCACTTAACATCTAAAACTACACAAATCAAAAATCTTCATTTTCTGTTCCCTCTTAGTCTGATCTCTAACAACCTTGTAGGATTGAGCTATCTCTGCTCCCATGATAAGCCAGCGCAGTCCTAACACAATGATAAACTACGCACCCTCCAAATCTGGCATAAGCTGACCTAGCCCTAAGTACTGCCAGCAAACTCCTCCTAGGTAACTGAATTTGGTTTTGTAGCCAAGTTATCAATCATAAACTAAACATATGAGCTGGGGGCAGTGTTGCGCAGCACAATTCAATTGTGCTTTCATACGCTCTCAGTGCTAATTGTACCACAAGTCCTCGCAAGCAGGGAGCTTGAGCCAGACATGCTGGTGCTATGGACACTTCTGCTTCCACTTACTTCTATTTGCATGCAAGTTTATATTACTACCTTGAGCAAGAACTGTTGTATTAGTCTATTAACAATTAACACTCACGCATGTCAACAGCAACTACCCAGAATCACTTAAGTTGCACATGCACAAACTTTGGGTTAGGCAAAAGGCAAGTGTTCTTGTTCAGCTTGTGAAATTGCATAGAGACATCAAGTTGTGGAGCATGTGGCCTGCAACATCCTGTATTAAAATCCTATTTGTACATGTGAAAAAGTCAGTGACCTTTCTCCTTTCAGGATGGTTATTTATTCTGCCTTTCAGGTGCTTTGCCGGCCTCTTGCTCTCCCCAAAAGGAAAAAAAAAAAAACAAAACAACAAACATCTCGACCTGGTCAGATATACATCCAGTTCATGAGGCACTTCCTTCATTCCGGTAAATGTTCTACAAAGCAGCAGGGACTGAGCTACAGCCAGTAAACGCAGAGGAAAGCTGCACGTGTCCCCTGTGTTATATATTATTACTCAGTGTGAGAGGATCAGGCAGTAAAGACAGACTGTGGTACACCTAATCCTCATCTCATTGGTGTTAAATCTACATAAGTAAATAAAAAAAAAAATCACAATTACAAATGACATCATTATTACTTTACCCCTTGAGACTGGGAATTTGAGAATATAAATGCATGATCATTAAAGCCTTTCTGGCAGAAAGTCCATTCTTCTGCATAAACATTTTCTTTGTATGAGCCTGAGAGATTAGACAGTACTTTTTCTCTCCTTGTGCAAGAATACCCTTCCCAGTGTTGTTTGGGACACATCAGTCACCTGTGAAAGCTGCAGTACTGTGCAAGACTTATAAACCCAGCACAGACACCCCTGCCATCACCCTTTTCCTCCACCAGAAACAAGGGGGAAAAAAACCCCGAAACTGCTTGAAAAGTAGTGTGAATGTGGGCTTGAGAAATGTGCTCCTTCAGCATACCTGTTCATATCCTTCAGGGTTATCTTCTTAGAGCCAAAGTCAGACATGAAATGTTATTCACAAGAAACGTAACTCAGGAGTCTTAAGCCTGAGATTTCCTCTTTCAGTATGAAAGGCAATGGTAATTTGACAGATCTATAGATTTTTTTGTACTCCTCTGGGAAAATTCATTCTTGTCACTTTGTTACCATTATTTAAAGTACTGTTGGAGGCAAAATGAGATAGAGAAAAAGATCTAACATGTATCTAAGATATATTTACCACCCCGTCTCATCACCACACACAGCATAGTTTATGCCTTTCACTATTGTCCATGGGGTATTTTACTATGCCTTAAAAAATGACCTATTCTTAAATTAAGACAACTGATAAATGTCAACTGGTATTTGGCAGAATTTTACTGTTGTATTCTATAAACTCAAAACTCCAGTCTCATGGCATAACACACAGATATCTGCAGCCTTAAAAGGTTTATTTTAAATGTATTAGCTTGTATGAGATGAGAAGCAGGCCTCTGAGGTTCCTCTAGAAAGAAACCGCAGCATCAGGGAAGACACATTTTTGTGATAAAGACAATCATGTTACACACGTTTCCAAGCAGAGATACCAGAGTGCATCTGTGCTGCCTAGGTCCTCCGGTTGGGCAGGAGGCTGCTCTGGCAGGAATAGTTGGGAAAGTCTTTACAAAGATCCAGCCAATGGAGAGAAGCATTATGAAGGGCTGCAGAGAAATCTGGGGGAGGAAAAAAGAGCAGTCACTTGTGTGCCAATGAGGACGAATGGAGAAAATTTTGCAAGCTGCTGGATTATTTGAACATTCAATAACACACTCAATAATTCAGACTGCATTTTCTCTTCATCAAAATCATTACATTTAGCAGGAGTTTTTCATCCCATACCAGCTTCAAATCCATTTTTATTCAAAAGCATTCAAAACTTCAAGGAGACCATGACTAACCAATTATTGTTAGAACAGCAAGCCTCTTAAAGCAACCAAAAACCTTTAAAACATTCCTCCAGAAGAAGAAGTGGAAAAACAGCAATGAAATTTGCTGGGAAAGGAGAAAGCAACAACAGCAGGAATTTTTAGTTTAAGCACAAAGCATCAGTGTTAAACATTTGATAAGTCTCATGGTTTTGTTCTGAAAATAGATCAGAGGGAGTGTTTTCGTGCATGACTAGTCCCACAGCAAATAAATTCATGCTTAAAAATATATCTTATGCACAGATGGCTGCAGAACAATTACTACATATTAGTGTTTCTCATTCCATATTAAACTTCTGACGTACTAGGAACTCCCTCTTCTCACACTCCAAAGATTTCTCAGAGAGATTTTATTGCATCATTAGTTCAATAATTATGACACGGTTGTGTTGTATTTAATCTTGTTTTATTTCTCCAAATACATAATAATTCTCTTTCTTTTTAACCAGTTTTTTTAATCAAACAAAGTTACAGTCTTCTTGTACTGATAAGAAACTAGGGAGTCAGATGCCATCTGGCAATACAACAGCCTGCTTGCCTGTCCACATGCATCATCATCCAGGCTAAAAAAAAATATTTGAGAATAGCCAGGCTATCTATCTGCAATTTAAATGGTAGATATTTCAAGATGCCATACATTAACAGCAGCCTGTGTTTTTTGGTACATGCACCATTCATTCCGCTTGACAAGGTGTGCTTAGCCTGTAATGAAGACACACCAGATACACTCCAAAAAGGATCCCACTTCTGAAAACAGACACAGTAGTTCTGACAAAACACAGAGCTGACACTCAGATTACAGTACCTTCAGCTCAGATTGGGTTTACAATCAGGGAACAATTACTGACACAAGCAGCTTTGAATATATAGACTCATTTTCTCTTGTTCCCTTCTAGAACTGTGTGAAAAGTAACACTTTTCTTTTAATGGTATTATGCCATTAAATTCTAGAACGCTTCACTTTTTGTGTCAAAATTTAGATTTAGTTGCAAAAATGTATGTTCAGTTATGGGATCCTTTTTTAAAATAAGTTTTCACTTATCAGGACCATTCTGGGCACACAATCAATTCATGTCAGTGACTTTTTTTCCAAGTCTTCAAATTATAACTATGCCTAAGTGCTGGTTTCCCCACCTATCATGTTCTCTCCTTTTATGATTGTAAGTCTTTGACATAGGACTGACGTTACGTACATTTACAAAGGAGCCTGGAAAATGGCATCCATTTGTACTTTTTTTGAAAGCTACACTAATACAGTATATTCTCCAAGACAGTGTTATCAAGTAGTGCTTTGGTTTTGTAAAACTGAGTCATTTTAGATGAGATTTGAAAATAAAATATCTATTTGGCTACTTATACCTCCATCAAAATGCTGTCTTCCTTCTCCCACTTCTCGTGGAAGTTGAGCATTAGACTCGCACTTGAGCATCATCTGATGCAGCTCTTGTTTGACCCAATTGGGTATTGTGTCTTCACTCAAACTGAACCTTTACCTGTGAGCAATCCAGAGACCCTCCTGCCAGGGTATATATTCATATACCAGACTATGACACGCAATTCCTATGTTGCAAAATACACAAATGACACCACACTAGGAGAGGAGGCAGATCTGTTGGAGGAAAGAGACACCTCACAGAGACACCTCAACAGCCTGAGAGACCAGGCCAACAAGACCTGCATGAGGTTTAACAAAGATAAATGTCAAATCCTGCACCTGGCATGCAGTCATCCCACACAGCAGTGGAGGGGATGTCTGACTGTCCAGGGTGCAGCCTGGGAGGCCCGGATGGATGACAACCTGAATGTGTTCCAGCAGTTCACTGTGGCAGCAATGAAGGCAAACCTTGTCATGGGCTGCATCAACAAGAGTATAGCCAGCTAATCAAGGGCTGTGATTATTCCAGTCCACTTGTTAGGACATACCTCTAATACTGGGTCTAGGTTTGGTCTCCCCAGTTCAAGGGAGACACTAAAAAATTGAAGCAGGTCCACTGCAGGGCCACCACAAGATGAAGAAAGGGTTGGAGACTTGACAGAAGAAGAAAGATTGAAGGAACTGAGTCTGTTTAGCCTAGAGAAGGGAAAGCTCAGGGCAGATCTAATCACACTTTTCCAATACCTGAAACATAATTACAGAGAAGACGCGGGAACTCTCTTCACAAGGATGCACAGTGATGGAAAAGAAGCAATGGGTGCAAATGGCTGCAAAAGAAATTCCATATGTATAAGGAAAAAAATTTGCACTGTAAGAAAAAATAAATATTGGAATACGTTGCCCTGTGGGATCTTCCTTGCTGGAAATAATAGAGATTTGACAGCGACCTAGATAACCCAGTTTAAGGCCCTGCTTTCAGCAAAAGGTTGGACCATACAGTCTCCAGAGGTCCTTGACAATCTGGACTTTTATATGGTTCTGCAATGCTACACACCTGCTGACTGGTCCATGTTTAACCCTTACAAAAGTAAACCTGAGGGATTAAAACTCTGCAAAGAAACAAGTGTCAAAAGCAAGATGCTGCTGCTCCCATCTTTAATCAGGAATGTGAAGTAGCTTGGTACGAAGAAATACTTATTGTTGCTATCTATGGCATTCAGTATCAGTAACTTGTGATACAGGGTAATAGACCAGTAACAACGTAGAAGGTGCCCCATATCTCAGAATAAAACAGTTAATGAATTTAAGTACAAAAAAATATTTGGACAAGCACTTTCTCACTTTCCCCTTTCCACTGCCTGTGAAAATATGCGTCATGGCTACTTCTGCTTTTGTGACCGCTATCTTAAAATTTCAGGCATTTGGGATTGTTCTGAAATCAGTGTGGGGCACGGTGTTTGGGGCTCTATCTCTAACTGCGACAGAATGGCCACCCAGTCTGCCAGGCTGAGCATTGCACGAGTAGCACCACATCCCCTTCACCCAGCCTACACACCGCCAGAGACAGAAATCCTAAGAGAGAAAGAGAAGTTGGGGACAGGGGAAGGGGAATAATTTAAACAGTTTAAAGAGATAGTTCCATACCAGTAAATCACCACTTACACAGTAGTCTGCCAGCTGTAGAAGAGCAGTCCAAAAAAGTATAAAAGTCTGTCCTGTGAAATCATTTATTGCTATTACTCAGGCTCAGCATTATACTAATAAAATTGTATTTCAGAGGGTTGGGATTATAAAAAGAGAGAAAAAGAAAGAACAGAAAATACTCAAATTGTCATTACAGCTGTGGGTATGTAAGATCCACACTTCAGACAACTACCAAAAGATGGAAGGAAAGGAAAGAAGTGGAGGAGTGAAATAAAAATTGGTTCACAAAAATAACTCTTCACGAAGATGTCTACTATGAGGTTTTTGGCCAAGTGAAAAGAGAAGTACTGTAACAGCTACTCGTATAAGTCCCACCAGCAGTGCCCTGATGACTATCTCCAAGTGGTTCATATTCAGTGCCCTGACTTTTACAGATCCTATTCGGATGCATCACTTCTCCCCCTATCTGTATGTAGAGCGTAGGTACCCCACACTGGATTGTCAGTTCTACACAGGGCTGGTTGCACACATAACCATAGTAAATATTCAGGCATGGTAATGCCTAAGTCCCTCCATCAGTGTAGGCACCCACTGGAAGTTGCTTAGCTTTTCATTGACAGTGTAGTAATATTTAGCTGTGTGCTCAAAAATTAAATTCAAAAGAAAAGAAATATTTCACCTGAAATATGTTTTCTTCCTCCCAACTACAAATTACTTCAATCCTGGAGAGAAAAAAAACCAAGTAACTAACTGCCACCATAATTTTAAATTCAAAGTTCAGCTTAAAAACACTGCTTCTGAAGATCAAGACAGTATTTTTTATATACAAGTTTTACCCATTAAAAAAAAAAAAACACAAAAACTTACATTCCATTCCTAAGTCGTTCCTGAGAGCAACTAAAGCTCCTCTTATCATTGAAAATGCTCTTCAGCACAGTCTTTCAACAATGCAGTTATGTAAGTTCGAAAGGAAACATCAGCCTTTCTTAAAAACCATTTATCCAGAGTCTTTCCAGAGCACTGAGAAACCCTCTGATTCATGATTTAGTACATAATAGGGCTTTGAGGAGAGGCAGGAACCCAAATCTTTTCTTAGTTCCCCAGATTTACATGAATGCGACTAATACAATTTGTTTAGCGTCTTCAGCGTTAAAACATTATCACTACTCCCTCTAGTGGGTGTCCTAGATGAAGCAAATATTCCCAGCTGACTTCCCAAGAAAGTGTTTTATTATCGATAAAGTTACTCTTAAATTAAGCATGGAAGCATTTGCAGCTATCAGAAAACAGGGTGGTACCAAGTGTCTCAGGACTTTTCATTTCCTTCAAAGTTGCAGGGGACCAGCAAGAACTGCTACTAGACTTTTCCTGGAACCAGCAGGAGCAAGACAGATAACAGAAGAACACTGTTCCACAAGAAGCAGAACTTGCAGGCACTGATTTCCTCTGGATGTGCATCCTGCATCCCTGCACAGCCCTTCAAAAAGCTGCCAGTGCTCCTCGCCCTCATGCACGCGCGCACACACACACACACACACACACACACACACACACACACACACACACACACACACACACACACTCCCCCCTGCCTTGGTCCCTCCCAAACACCAGCGGCTGGGCAGGAGGAAGCGCATGCTTTTGCTTGCATTTTGGTTTCTTTTCTATTTTACTGGCATACTATGGAAAACAAAGAGAAGGATTAAAAAACATTAGAAAACCCTCAGTGCCAAAATTGGGCGGGAGATTTTAGGGGAAAAAAATCACCTCCTCCCACCCGCCCAATGAGTAGCAGGCAGTATTCTTTGACCAGATTTACTGTCCATGGATGAAATTCTGACTGGTTCAACTGACCAAAGTAAATGACAAAACTCTCACCGAAATCTTTGTCTTCTCATTAAGAGCAAACGAGGAGGAAAGTGATATAAAACTAAAACCACTAATTGGAAGAACAGTATTGATTTGTGTGATCATTTTATACACCGAGCCAAAATTTAGCTTCTTTTTCCCCTCTAATAGGAAAAGAATTAGAAAAGTGCACCATGAACAGAGACCTTCTGCATGTAAATCACTACCAGATGAAGCAATGGCAGAAGTTATTTATGAATACATTGCATTGTTCCCATGTTTTGTAAAACTACGGCTTAGACCAAAGTTCTGTTGAAAACATCTTTCCAGCCAACTGAATAGTTTGAAATGTCATCTCAAAAAGATGCTCAGTTTAAGAAGGTTTAATACATGCTTTTAGAACAGGAAAAATTACAGGCTACTTTCAAAAAATAGTGGTATCGAGAGCATACTCATCTTCTTCTACGTTTCCATGCTAGCACAACATTATCTCATCACAGAAAAGTCACCTAAAACTAAAGCAACATGTTGAAGAAGCTTACATTTGTGTGATCTTAGTATCTTTAGATCACTTTTAAAATCTGGGGGGGAAAAAACCTTTTTACTTCTGGCATCTCAGCGTGGTTCTCTCTCTCCAGAGGCTACAGGACCTACTGCACCTCTCACCTGCAAGAGGAAGGCACTGCTGTGCACATGTCCAAAACCAGAGAGAACAATTGGTCTGATGGCCGTCATGGAGTTCCAGCAACAGTGACACCAGAAGAGGGATATATTTAAACTTCCAAAGAGACTAAAAAAGCCCCAGCAACCTAATAACAAAGAAAATGTGACAGATCACTAAGAATCTTTTTCTAAACAGCATACGTTCAAGCTATGAAAAGGTATTTGCCATTTAGCCTGCACAGTCAAGATGCTAAGTTAGTGAAATGTTGTAAAATACACGTCAGTACGCTAACAAGTCTGAATGTCAAGAATCAAGTAAAAATAGAACTGTTTCACGAGCAAAGTGGTGACATTTATAGCATATCTCACTAATTACAGGCCATGGGGCTCTTTCATGAGCTAAGTGTGGGAAATGCTAAGGTGAATTTGAGGCCTTCAGCCACAGAAAACAAACTAAACAACCAGAAAGATGTAAAGGAAAGTGATACAGCCTTAAATATAGCTTTTTACCTTTCCAAATGGCCATTCTTCTGTGCTTTTAAAGACACCTATACAGTTAAGACAGACTCAAGACTGAAAAAAAAAAAAATAATTGAACAGACAAAACAGAAGCATGGCACAGTCTCCATCAGACCTTTAAATAAGTTTTAATTCTTCTTCATGATTCAGAAACTCACAGTGATGTACAATCTGACTGCATGCTGACATCTGAAAAAAGGTGACTTGGAAGTGTTTCCCAACAAACAGAACAAAAAGACTGCTGGATATCAACAACTGTGAGAGCGTGTGGGCATCCAGGTCTCTGAAGCCCACAAGAAACAAATCCCTGTCACTCAGAATTAACTTTGAACCAAAATGTGAAGACAGACACCATCAATTTCCTATTCAGACTGCAACTGAGCAAAAACCTCACTGAAATCAGTAGGAAACTGTCATAAATAAAAGGCTGAGTAGTAAACTCAGGACTTAAAACCTGATTCACTAAAGGAAATAGTATCATGGTCTGCCACTTACACAGAATAGGTAGAAAATACCTATGTATGTATATGCATACACACATATATATACACTCACTTATACTTTTAGTACTGGATGGAGACATTCCAGTGTAACCAGCATATATGCATATATTGTGCAGGAATTATTGAGTTTAATAACAGGGAAAATTAAACCCTTTAAACTAGTATTTCTAAATGCTTCGTGTATTTTGCTGTAAAAGCTAGACTACTGTGGGTTAAAAAAAAGTTTCATGTTTAGGGATTTTTTTTTAAAACAAAAGATAATCCCCTTTGTCAAAATGGAGCATTTAATTTTGAAGAGGTCTGCTTTTGGAAGGAGTATGCTGTTACGATGCTTTGCATATATTAATGCAAATCACAAACGCTAGAGACAATTAAAAAACCTATTCCCTGAGAGATTAATCCAAAATGAAAATTTACTCTGCACTAAGATAAATAGGCCATACTGGGTCCTTCTTTGCTGATTGCAAATAAAATAAACTGTAATTCTGGATTGTGAATTTCTTGTGTTCTCCTAACAGTGACAACTGTTTTGATATTTAGGTGCTCTAGTATTTCTTGGGAACACTTGTTATGTTTTCCTATATACTACGTACGTACACACCAACTGTACATATTCCAACAGCTTTGTATCAAACAGGAATGATTTACATAAAAAGCTTTGTTTACAATGGTAACTAAGTCAGCCAAGACTTGAAAGACCAAGCTAACTAGAGTGAAGTTTAGCAAGTTACCGCTGACAAGTTTTTGGTTTTTTTAGCTATTCTTTGTGAGCTCAGTCGCCACTTAAGGCTACAGTTTCTGTGATATCACTTTGCTCTACTGGAGGGGAGGGTCATCATGCTGCTAAACTAGAGAAAACCTAAGCTAGCTTTCTGGGAGACTTTGCCCCAAGCATCACTGCAGTTGAAGAAAAAAAACGCGTCGCAAAGCAGTAAGAAATCATTACTGGAACATGGTTTAGAGAAGCCATCCCTAACAAAGTCCCTTGACACTACCTTTATGCACATGCATTTGCCTAAATAAATAAATGCACACATGGCAACCACTTCATTCTGGAAGCCTTTTTTTTTTTCTAGTTCAGCCATTTTGCTGTTCATGGCAGCCCTCCCTGCTGGAGCCTTCTGACTGAAAATAAAATTGGTCACATTGAAATGCTGTAACATCCCTCCACCTCTACAGAAGCATGCACTTACACAAAATTTGTCCATCTGTATAATACAACCTTTCCTTTTCCTCCTGAAGAACATTCAGCAGCTGTCACTGTGGTTCATATTTGCACTGACCCTGAGCTGAAAGAAAATGAAAATGTGCTGTAGCAGGTAGATTTACAACTGCTGGTCAAAACACTCCAAAAGTAAAATTTCAAGTACATTGCCTGTCTAGAAAGATGCTCAGTCTTGTCCCCTGTGAGGCATCTGCTCAAGCTCCAAATTTAAAACCTTAGCAGCAGCAGAAACCTGCACAGACAGCTGGAAAATCCAACTGCGAGGCCTGTGAATACATGGGGAAATAAAATCTTATTGATCAAGAGAAAAGAATGACTTTTATTCAACTTAACCAGAATTTTTAAAATATTGACTCCAGCTGAAAATTTGGGTAAAGGAGGCATTCTTAATTTCTTGCCGGGGCCTTGAAATAAAAATGGTGGAGCTCTACACGCCAGAGGAATCCTAAGCAAGCTGCGACCAAGTGCTGGTATTTTCAGACCAGCAGGTGAAGATGAGCCTGGTAATTATTTTGCACGCCCCGTTGGGAGATCGCAGCAAAGCAGATCGCAATAACCAAGAGAGAAGAGGATGACTTTTAGCGCTGAGGACAGGTGGGGGTGGGAAAGCATTAGCACAGCAGGAAGAAGCAGTTCTGTATGAAGAGACAGTGGAAACGCAAACTGTTTTGTGTGGAGACGCCGGCACAACCAGGCGCCCCCGTCCTCCCCATCTCCCGGTGGATGTTTCTTTCGGCCTCGCTGGCCGCGGCCCCACAGCGCCCCACGCNTGCAGGCAGATGCGCTCCCCCTGAGCGGCCGCCCTCCCCGAGGCGAGCTAGGGGCTGGCACCGCTGTCGAGGGAATGTCCTGGCCGTGGCAAGTGGCTGGACGCCATCACCGGTCACATCTAACAGGGGTGTGTGTGTGTAAATGTGCACGCTTCCTCTGGAGTCGGTGGGGGAACGTGGATACCCCAGTCCACAGCAGTCGTCTCGCGCCTCCAGACCCCACCTGGAGTACTGTGTCCAGCTCTGGGCCCCCCAACATAAGAAGAACATGGACCTGTTGGAGCAGGTTCAGAGGAGGGCCACAAAGGTGATGGCAGTGGTGGAACTCCTCTGCTATGAAGACAGGCTGAGAGAGTTGGGGTTGTTCAGCCTGGAGAAGAGAAGGCTCCAGGGAGACCTTATAGCAGCCTTCTAGTACCTAAAGGGGGCCTACAGGAAAGGTGGGGAGGGAGCGTAGTGATAAGAACAGGGGTAATGGTTTAATNACCCCGCTGAGGCGAGGGGAGGCCGCAGCCTCCCGGGCCCAACCAGCGCGGCCCCAACGGGGCAGGCAGGCCCCGACCACCCCGGCCCCGGGGCCGGTCCGAGGGCTCGTTGCCCAGCCATCCCGCGGTGGAAAGATGCCGGGTGGGCGGCCTACCAGTGGCTGCGGGGTGGCGGGGCTCGGCGGCCGTCAGTGCTGCGCGGCCTCGCCGCCGTCTTCGTGGGGCTGGTGAGGGCGCAGCCACCGCGGTGGAGCAGCTCCCTGCGGGCGTCGCAGCGCTCGGCCTTCTGCCGGGGTTGNGATTTAGATGAGATATTAGGAAGAAATTCTTTACTGTGAGGGTGGTGAGACACTGGAAGAGGTTGCCCAGGGAAGCTGTGGAGGCCCCATCCCTGGAAGTGTTCAAGGCCAGGTTGGATGGAGCTTTGAGCAACCTGGTCTAGTGGGAGGTGTCTCTGCCCATGGCAGTGGGCTTGGAACTAGGTGATCTTTAAGGTCCCTTCCAACTCTAACCATTTGGTGATTCTCTGGCCACTACCTTAAGAGCGCTGATGACAAGGGCATTTTTTGACTTCCTGTGCTGCGCGTAGCATGTAGCATTCCTTTAGCAGACTTACCGTACTGCCTGTAGCATCCCTGCACCTGCTGGAAGAAAACCCTGAAATGAACTGCTTGCCGAATGGAGGGCTGCTGCTTCTTGAGATGTGGCCATCTATGCCAGACAGTCCTCAGAGGAAAAAAACTTACACACTTGATATGTAGCTGCAGGTACAAACTTCAAAATGGATTTCCTGAGTTTACGACCTTTGAAGCAAAATCCTTTTATGTATTAATCTCTTGTGAATGAAGACATTCACAAAAAAAAACCCAACCCAAAACTTAGGCCTTAATCTGTTAATAGCAACAATTTTCCTCCCTTGACTGTAACCACTTGTTGAGAACTAATTGGTTTAGGAAGAATTTAAATTGCCTTTTAGTATTCAGAGCAAAATTTCTGATTGTTTACAGCTAATAAAGACAATTCACATAAATACAAAGTTACCCATCTAAAGTTTTTTTCTGTTGTTTTTTTCTAGATAATGAGTAGAGGAATCCTTAAAACCAAATTCATGGAGTAACTGTGTTCTAAAAATACTCTAGTATTTTCTTTACAATTAAATACCTGAGTATGAAATTCTGTGTAACTTGTTTACAGCTAACAAAAACCATTTGCAAAGAATAATTTGCAAAGTTGTTATTTGTCTTCAAAATAAGCAAAAAACCCTTTAATATTTTTACTTTTTTTTTGAATGCCATAAACAATGTATATAGCTTTTTAGAAATGCACTATTGGCGTCTTACAGTCCAACTAAAAATCCTACTAGTATAGGTCATTTATTAAAAGTTCCATAGAGTGTAGTTACAAATTCTTAGAAAAATTGTAGCTGCTGTGTAGAGTTTAAGTTAAACTTGCTGATACAGTTACAGGGGGAAAAGCCTTTATAAGGCGGTTGTAGTCAGTATTTCACATCACTCTGATAACATAGCCATTATTCATTCCACTATGGAGATGAGCGTTGTCTTAGTTTTCAGTTGTTGCTTGTAATAAACTTCGGAAATTTCTTCTTATGGATTTATCCTGAATTGTGAAAAGCCCTTTGTCCCATCTTTCAGTAGGGGCTGGTTTTCTAGACCATCTAGAACTAGACTTTCTAGACTATGTGGAACAGGCTCGGGTGTTAGAACAGCTGAGTGTGGCTGCTGGGAAGTACTGCAATACAAGAACAAACAAACTTGCTGTAGAATATATTTTATATGGCTGATAAGTTAATATTTTTAATAAAGAGCTCAGCTTTAAGAAGAATCTGAGGTTTGTGCTTTGTCCATGGTATAACAGCAGGGTATTAAAAAGAAAGTGGACTCATTAAGACAGTGGCTTTTGGAGCTGGATCTACACTGTCTGATTCAGTTTCAGAGCAGCCTATAGAAGTTGTATGGAGTCAGTCCTGCAGCAGTACAAGCTGGATTTTTAAGTTCTCATCAGACCAGTGTACAGATGTGGCTCTGTTCTTTGGGCTACTTTAAAGGCAAAGTCATATCTACTTTCTGTCTCAATGGAATGCTGCTCCTTGAGCTAGGAAATGTCAAGAATAGTCAATGCTGCTTCAAGATTAGTCAATACTGCTTTACAGAAGTAATACTGATTCATGCAAATAGATTATTTGACTGACAACTGATTTTTTCTGAAAACTAGAGGCCTTTTCTTTTTGAAAAGGAATCTTAAAGACTTTAATTTCTGCCCTGCTGATAGATAATCACGAAGGAAGGGTCTGGAAAAGTTTCTTCATAGTCTTTTCAGAAAGTACTGGTACAAAGCCATCATCTCTACCCTCCAGTGGACACAGTACCATAGCATTGACCTGAGGCAGAACTGTGAGCTACCTAGCTAGTATTCCATCTTCCTCCTCTCAAACTGAGTCACAGCCAGTAAACCCTAAATACAAAGTCACAGCAGTGGGAGTTCATGAGAGGCCATGCAAAAGGTGAGCTTTGGGGCCTGTGAAAGGAAACCCTGTACTTGGGAGGGTTGCAGGAGATGAATGTGGAACATCAGAGGTCTATAACCATTGTTCTTCTAATGATTCATGGTCATAATGTACCCCTTGCAGGGAGAAGATCATTGTTTCGACAGGTCAAGTGCGTTTATGAGGTGTACAAAGTGCCCTAGATGGCTTTCTGGTTGATAATGAACGGAGCTGAAGGACTATGTTGGCTGATATAGGCTGGTTGGGTTTCTAATATTTCACTGGAGCTATGCTAGAAATAGGTTATGTGAACTTACGCTACTGAGCATCTCGTCTAAAGACCTGATTTTTTTCTTTAAGTGTTAATCCTTAAGCAGTTAACCACAACAAGAAGTTTTGCTTCTTAGAAATTGGTTGTGTAGGTCATGTTTGTCTGGCTGGAGAAAGGAGTTACTGGTTTTGACACTGTAGTCCTGTTTACATACAAGGACAGCAGAAAGTATATTTTCTCTAAACACAATTCAATGTGGATAGTGTCTCCCATGGGCATCAAAAGGTTTTCTTACCCTCTTCAGTCTCGCTCTCACGCTGCCTTCTCTTCTGTTCACTTAGTTTCGGATTCCTGTCACGCGCAACTGCAATGAAACCAGTGCCCCAGCCCCTGTCCTTGCTGCCAGTTTGCAAGGACCCACAGCAGAGTTCTTGCTCAGACCTTAATCGTGCTGCTCCATGCCTTGGGACGCTGATTTCTGTTGATCCAAATGACATTAAACAAAGACGTGTAATTGCCTTTCTGTTTTCTCTGAATAAGTACGTGGCATACCTGTGAGTGTCAGTGAAAGCCAAGCTTGGACGTAGATTGAATGGCAGCCACCCGCAGCCTTACAGAACACCTCAAGAGCCAGTTCAGTGTTCGAAGTAGTAGATGTAAGAATTTATTTCTATATTATGTCTCCAAGCCAGATGGAGCTTACACTTGCTTAACTTCACTGATGTAAGTCGCTTTCTCTCAGTTTGATTGGTGCACTTCAGAGTGGTAGAGGTAAACCCAAAGATAAGAAACAGCAACTCTTAAGTCTTTAAATGATACAGCATACCTTCTGCTCCTGGGGATGCCCTTATTGTACCCAACTCCAAGTTACCATTTTCACTTTTGAGAAAATAGGGTAAACTTGTGAAATCTAGCTGTATTTATGCAAGCATAATAGAGACCTACCTTCTAAATAACACAACTCCTTTTAACACCTCCTTTCTAAATTTCACCTGCAGCCAAGCAGTTTCCCATCTCACAGTGTCTGAACATACCTTTGTAAGAAAACATGGTTTAGATTAGAAGTGTTGGTGCAATCTACCTTGGTTTCATCTTCAGTTTCTCTTTTTTTCCCCCACTGGAAACTGAGCCACTGAATACACCTCCCTTTAGATGGATGGCAGCTTTGAAATTTCTTAAATATGAAAATTTTAGAGCACAAGTTCTGATCAGCTACTGGTAGATACAGCAGTAAAACTTGCTCCTTTCAGATTCATCAGGGATTTGCTCAGTGATTCTTTTAGTGCTACTTTACTCTTGCCATTCCTTGAAGCAAGACTGTGGAGGGCCAGATCTGCATTTCTGTTCATCTTGCAGTAGGATGTTACTGGCTGTGGTAGGGACAGAAGCAGGCAGGAGGACTTTGGCTTAAATGGCAGCTCTCTCCTGAATATCTTGAGAAGACTCAAGGTAGAGAAACACTGTCGTTCCCTGTACCAGAAAGGGATATTCTGATTTTGGAAAGAAAGGCGGAATTGCCTTCACCATTAAAATGGACAATGCATTCTGCATTGTGTGATACCATCATAGTGATCCTAATTCTTCTGTGACTTCTGCCCATCACACCTGCATACACACATGCAACACACATGTGTGCGCACACTTGGGGTGATCTGATTCCACGCCCAAGAGCACACCCTTTTCAGGACTGGGTAAATCACGCTTTCTCACTGCAGCCCATAAAAGATTTTTTTTGCAGCCTGCTTTGGCATTTGCCCAGTACTCTGCAAAATGGGACTGATGAGAGGGGAGTCGATGCTCTACATTTGCGACAGATTAATATACCAGTGAATATTTTTCCTACAGCTTTATAATTGTAATGAATTTGCCACTGAACACAGTCTGTTGCCCGAATTTGTTGCAAAAACTTCAAGATTAAACTTGGCTTTCTCAGTGGCAAGCGAGTTAAAATGAGAGCAGTATTGATTATTGCCTCAGCAGACCTGTGATCTGCTCACAGCAGCCTGTGGAGAATAGAAATTTAAACAAAGGGAGAAGGTGGGCCAACAGCTGCAGATGGTGGTTAAACAGACACTCAGTTGCACACAGGCTCCCAACGATCTTGGCTGTAATTGCTTACTCCTCAAAATGTTCTTAGGATCATTAAACAGAGGCTCCTTTAATTGTCTGTTGTTATAACGGTTTCAGAGAGAATTTGGCCATTTCTGTTTGGCTACATCTCGAGTAAATTCACATCATTTCCCATTGCCCTTAAACATTCGTGCCGTTATATGCCAGGGGATGTGTTCTCATTCCCTCTTCAGCTCCAGAGCAAGGAGCAAGGGCCTCTTCACACAGCTTGCACGTGTAAGTTCCCGGTAGATCTTCAGCCTCTTTGCTTTTCCACTCAGGTCTCAGGGGCTCTGAGTCATTAATGAACAGCTCACCTTTGCTCTAAAACCTGGAGTCTGGCTTGGTTTAATCAGCAAAGCTGATGAGTTTTGTTCCCTATCTAGACTAGTAGGTATGATTCATAACATCTCATGGCACCATGTATTTTCAAAGTTAGTCCGATCAGGCCCGTATTTGAAATCACTCTGGTTTTGAATCCTAGTAAATCTACTGCAGATGTGAGACTTCTGTATCCAAGTCCAACTGGCAGGTCATCATGTGCATCCCTGTGCAGATGCGGTGGAAAAGCATCCAATTCATGTGTTCAAGCTCTTAAAAGGGTCTTAACACCAGCACCAGGCCTGCAGCTGCGTTAACTTGACTTAAAGGCTGGCTTGCCTTTAAAACTGCTGTAGGCAAGGACAAGGACTGCATATCCCACCAGCTGCCTTTAAGATGTGTGGGTTCCCATCCCATTCCACGCATGACCAATTGTCTCAGTTCTAATATGGGACCAAGTTTTGACCCTAAGTTAGAGAAACTGGGGTGGCACTGTGGCATGACTGGCTACTTAGCAGGCAAGCAGACCATATAAAAATACTCCATTCTTTCACATCAGTGCAACTCCAGAGATTTTAGGCCAATTACGTAGACATGAAAGGTCTTCTTAATGGGGTTTTGCATGGCTGTTGCTACAGCTTACAGTCTGCAGCTAAGTACCCTTCAGGGTTAAGAAGAGATCTAGCAAGGTTGGGGTTGACACACCACTACTGAAGACTGGTGTAAATGTTTGTATTCCTGCTGTTCGTACCTTATCAATGTTTGTGCAGGAGGAATGTCCCTCTCCAAGATGTTCACTGTGAGCCCTTTCATCCATAATGAAAAAAAATGCCTTTTTATGTAAAAAGAAAATATGCTTTTTGGAAAAAAACGGGTCTCAGAAAGAGTAAAGCTTAGTCAAAACTTTACTAAGCATGTCAGTAAATTCTCTTTAGCTTTCTGACTCATTGCCCCCCTTCATGTTATTCCCTTGGCTCACGGTAGCTTATGCTTCCATATAATGACAGCTGCCTTATTAGAGATAAATCTTGAGTTTTTGACACTGCAGAACGTAAATAGCACCTCGGAGTCACAGCACCTTTCTTATCTCGCTAATAAGATACCAAGAGGGGAAACAGTGACGCAAGTTCTGGTTTAGTCCTGAGACAGGTCCCACCCACGCTGGGAAAGGGCTGCCCAGAGCCACAGCACAGGCTCATCTGTTGGTGCCAGCAGAAAAAAAAACCTTCTTTCACTGACAAGTATATGAATGAGAGTTCAGGAACATCAGACTAGGTCTCATCACATCATTTTCTTCATATTCTTTTGTCCAGTACTTGGGAGCTTG
This sequence comes from Burhinus bistriatus, assembly GCA_013397275.1. Lineage (NCBI taxonomy): Eukaryota > Metazoa > Chordata > Aves > Charadriiformes > Burhinidae > Burhinus > Burhinus bistriatus. Next base: position 839,740 of record VYXH01011498.1, on the reverse strand, counting down.
GATCTTTCCTGTTAGTTAAGTAAACCGTGATGAGGCTGGAGGGAAGGGGCAACAATCAAGACAGAAACAATCCTGCTAATGCCTAATTCCTTTCCAAATGTATAGTTCCTTACAGCACATGGGAGGCTGTTTTGGAAGAACTGTTGCTGTACCGCCATCCTTCAAACATTGTGCACATTATGTATATTGAAGTCAATCCTCTTGGGGGCCTTCCATTCAAATTTCTGGGTTTTTTTTTTTTTTCATTTAGAAAAGACCAGGAAGCATGATTAAAATTCAGATTGCAGGTTTTGCTGTTTTCAGACATCGGTTGAAAAGCATATTTGTTAAGCACCATCTGCTGTACATTCAGAAAATAGCAACCAAAATTGCTATTTCTTTCCAGCTTTTAAATCAAATTAGAATGATTTAAATTCTGTCTACAATCAAATACATTATTTCAGCTCTGGAATGTTAAAATTGCATTTATATAGTCCTCCAATTGCATTATCTATCTATGTACAGATACATATAGACCACAGACTGGGACAGACACTTGGGGGAGAAACTGCATTACAAAACACCATGTCCTAGAACAGGACAGTGGAAGGAGATGGGGAAATAATAGCGATGCTGGGCCTGATTTCCAGATGTACTAAATAAAATAGGATGAGTACAATTGAAGACAAAGCATTGTCTTTCAAGGGCGAATTTAATGTGTGGTAACCGCAGGACATGATGATAAAAACAGAAGCTATGCATCAGTTCAAAATCCTAAATGGGGATTATTAGCTTTTCAGTATGGTTTAATTAGCAGAACAATTATTACCAATACTCCCAAATGTCACAACTCTATTGATGGTGAACTGTAAGTGATGAAGAAAAGTACTCCAATTATGAGTCTGAATTAAGTGAATAGCCTGAAAGGCATAAGTAAACCTAGAGACTATTTAAATGAAAAACAGCCACCAGACTTTTTTGTCAGCCTCCGTGCAAGTCCGTCCTTCCATATTTTTCTAAAAGAAGACTTTTCTCTTTGAGCATTTTAATGAAAAAAATGAGTGTCAGAAGCTGTCCAGCTCAGAACAGGTTGCACAGGAGCAGGGAGGGAAGGATTGCTGCTGTGATGTGCAAGGCACAGGCTGCCCAAATGAACAGGACAGCAGAAGTAGAGGAGCCTGAGCCTCAGAGGTGCTCTGCTGGAGCTCCTTGTCCTCTTTTCCTATCCTCTCTGTCCCCTTCCTTATTGCCCTTGCAGCCCTTCTGCCCATCGTGCCTTAAGAGACTTTCTCATTTTGTACCTCTGCTTCCATTTCAGGGTATTTATTGCCCAGCTGGATCCACCTAGCAGTGAATGTCAGCCTTGTAGGTTGGAGGCCATCAATGGCAGGACCCATAAACCACATGTTGGAGGGTGCAGTGGGTGAGGCAGGGACAGCAGGGAGGTGGCGTTTCACGGGTCGAGGCTGAACACCATCCTGAAGCAGTGGATTGTAGTCTGGTCTTTTCTAGGAGTTTCCTATGTAAAGTTGGACATCTTTGATACCATGTCCTAGACACTGGGGGTCAGAGCAGTCGTAGCTGTGAGAGGTGCCCATGGGACCGCTATGCTACCACCACAAACTGCAAGTGCTCTGAAGAAGTTCAGTCTGTAAAGCCCTCATGTTGGGCAGACAAAATGTTGATTATTTTTGAGCTTAATTACACCAAGGGCCAAGTGAAGGCTGGCAAGAGAGAAGTGAGGATAAAGTCTGTAACTGCACACCGCTTGGGAGGAAAAGTAATATTGCAGCATTCTTGGTGAGGAGGCTGCATCCAAAATGGGTAGGAAGAATAATACGGAGTAACCGTCACAACTGAGTGGTAAGTTAGGGTAAAAGTTACGTGTGACCATGTAAGTAGTCACGTGGTACGCAGAGCCAGATCACCCGGCCTTTGAACTACAGACCTTGCCACCTCTGTCATGCCCTCACGTCCCAGTAATGGAAAAAAGACTGGTGAGATAAGCCTGCCTTCCCCAAAATTCAGTGTCCCATGATAGTGAAGCAGCCTGTCACTGGGGACTTAACGTCAATATACTTAGTACAGACCAAGCAAGGAGTGCCACAGCTACAGATCATGCAGCACCAGTAGTTCTATGAATTTAAAGCAAACAAAGTCCTGAATCTCTTACCTTCTGTGTTCTTCATATCTTGGTCCAAGAGGGAGAAATCCATCAGAAGGTCGTCTTCTTGCTCAGCACAGAGCAAGGCCTGCTCTCAGCCCTGGCTTTTTGGGGTCATGATCTACTTACCCTTTCACAAGTAGGGCAGGTTCCTCTTTGTGAAAAAATAAAAATACTTGGCAATTGTGAGGGCTGATCTGGAGCCCAACGGACATTAACAGGAGTCTTGCCCAAACACAGATAGTGGATTTCTCACAAATTCATTGTTCCTAAAGTTTCTGTGATTTTTGTAAAGCATGATCACTTCTGTTCCACCCGTGGGAAACCTAAGGCAAATAGCAGTGAAGTAACTTGGCCAAGTGATACCACATAAACAAGTCACCAGCTGAACAAAGCGTCCCAAAATCCCAGCTCCCAAATCACAGGTAAAAGTAAAGCAAAATAGTCTGCATGGCTCCTCCCTCCCCCCCCCAAGAAATAACAGTATTTAACATCAGTTCTTAGGAGAACACAGTATCAATCGGGGCGGGGGACACACACGGTGCTTTTCTGAGTCAGACCTTGCAAATCGGAACAGCAGTTTTCACTGACAGCTATGAAATAATCAGGCATCAATATTTATCTGCATAAAGATAATAAATATTAAGTTTATAAGGGAATAAATAATGTCTTTACAAACATACTCATCACAATCCTACTTTTACAAAATTATATTAGTACAATATTCTTGCAAAAGCTATATAGACACTCAAAGACAAGCCATGTCAAAGTTACTGCACAGTTTTGCAGTTCTGTAAGATACATTAAACTACGTAATCATTTTAAATTCAACAAAGTTATAAACTGAGACATACTGAAGACAGAAATTTAGTAAATTTTTAAATAGATTTCATATTTACATGAATGCACCTCAGGTGAAATCTGTTAAAAATTTAGCATGAGTAAGCAAAGCAATTCTAAACATTAAAATGTAAACATTCTGCAGTGATGCTCTTGACACACAGAGCATTCTCCACAAATTGCATATAAAATATTTCAAGTAACCCATCCATACATTAATGGCTTCAAACATCTAATATATGTGATACACACTGTAATTTTCCCTGCAGCTTCTCTTCCCCTTGATCATTTGCAGGGTAACAGTTAATTATATTGAACAAAAAATGAAAACAAAAAAAGCACATCTTGTCTTTTGAAATAGGTGTTATTCTGTGGGTTCCTCTAGAGTTATTCTTGATGCACACCAATATGAAGAAAGTCAGGGCTGTGTAGCAGATACGGTGGTGTTCAAACACCTGCATATTTACACCCCAGACTAGCAAACAAACGTTCAGGTGCTTAAGATGGGAGAAAAAATTTCATCCAAATTCTACTCATTTATTTCACTCCCTGCAAGACACAGAGACATTTTAACTCTAAGAACTGCATCAGCACATACCCACTTCTGGGATTTGATCCATATTCTGTAGAACCCAATCAAGTTTTTTCTACGGGTTTTGAGTGCCACTCAATGATACTCATTAAAGATGTTCAATACTTGAACTAAGTATTAAAAAAAATTTTTAGTTTTTAAATTCTCTTTTTTTTTCATCAGTTTCTATATTCACTCTTCCTTTTTCCTTGTTAGTACCATTTATAAAAAATATTGTGAAAGTAAGTTAGGTAAAACAATTTCCCCCCCCTCCTTCATTTATAAACTGTGATCTCTAGTAGCAAATTATTTATAATGATTTGGGCTGCAGATGCTTTTATTCTAGTACGTTATTCGAGTTTTATACTGAACTATAGCTAGAAGCAATTAGAAGTCTAATAATTGGGGGCAGTCACACCAGGACTGTGGATTACTTCCACAGCTATAAAGCCAGGATGGTGCTAGTATGATCTCAAAGCAGTTTAAAACTAGTATAGCTAGGAACAGTTAACTCACTGAAATTGTTCCCTGCTTTTGTCAATGCAAAAGAAAAAAAAATCAAGTTCAGTATGCCACTTTCTTCTAACAATAACAAGAAATAAAATAGGGTAGGAAATTACAATGTAATGTAAGACATTATTTTGTTGATATCGGAAATCAATAGAAAAAACCTCTCCAATCTTCTAAAGTCTTGAAACAAAAGGCTTCAAAAAGCCTTGACTTCTATGATGTTCTAGCATTAGATAGCAGCATGATCATAAAATAGATCTATGTATAGAAATCATGAAGAAATAAGAAGTATCATGCTATGAGGTTTAATACTTGATCCTGCCAGATGCTGAACTTTCTGGCCTTGACCCAGCAAACCATTTAAGCATGTGGTTAGAAGTCAGCATGCATGTTGCCCCGTTGAAGCAAACGAGGTTATTCAAAGTTTGAGCACATAGTTAAGTGCTTTGAGTGATTGGGTCATTAAAGTACCAACCACTTACTGCCAGAATATAAGGCTAAATTACCGCTATGAACAGGTTGTTGCATAGCTGTCCATTATGGGGCTTACATACCGCTCTTTGAAGCATGCTTTGAAGCATTTCTTCATCACTGGATAAGAAAAAAATGTGGGTCTGTCTGGGCAGGAAATTCCTACATTCCCATCATTTCACTTGCATGTGCAAAACCAACTTATATTGATGCCCAGGTATAAGCACCACTTAAGGGAAACACAAAGCGCTATCGATGATAATGGTAATTATACGATGCCACTCCTCTCCCACCACACACACACCCTCCATTAGAGCCAGCTTCCTCCTGTATGCAGGGCTAGCATTGACTCATAACTCGCAATGAAAAGGGTAAAGTCATGCAAATAGCAGATGCTACATGTCATATTTAACATTGCGTAGAGTTTCTAAGATGCTGCTTGATGCGGAGCAACGTTGCTGCCTGGTAAAAACAGTGTTGTCAAAAAGAAAACTTGTGCCTTCTTAGTAGTAAGTAGAACTTGCAATTTTATCTCAAAGCCAGGAACAAGACTAGTTATAAAAGTGCATTTGTAGCCTTTGTCTGACAGTTGTAGACTGGGAAATGATGTGTGTTCACTAAAACACGTATCCTGGAGGAAACAAAAACAGGTTTGTTGTGCCAGTGGAAGCACCAGAACCAAATTCTGCAGATGTTTGCCTCATTCCAGCCCAGGAAATAAGATCCCTTTCCTTAACTTTGGTGACTTCAGTGATTTAAGGGTTGTGAGAAAAGTAGGAATAGAAGCTCATAACGTTATTTTAATTACAGATTTCGATACCTACAAATATACACCTGTTCTATTCAGATATCAACATACAATTCTGCTGTGGTTGGTTTGGGTTTTTTGGGTGGTTGTTGGGGGTTTCTTTGCTCAGGGAGTATGGACATACTTTGCCTTCGTGAGAGAACACTTTCAGTTTAGTTCTTACCATTTAGAGGGAAAATACCCACATAGAGAAAAAGTCCTATTCCTCCTTTCTCATTTGCCTCTTACCCTTATTCTGCCATCCTGCCTCTTTATTTCCTCACATTATTGTACCATCTTCATTCAACACGGTGCCATGGCCATCTGAGGGATCAAGAGCTACCTCGTGTTCATAGGAGAACCTTATTTTGTTGTTACAGACTCTGTTTGGTGCTCAGGTGTCACGGTGATTATTGCACTAGAAATACTAATCTGTGCAACAACCTTTACACACAGAGAGAAGGAATTCTGCAATGGCAGCACAGTTAGGCCTTTGTCCTGAAAAAATTGCAGTCGTAGACTAGAAATGTTTCTGTAAGGAAGCACATACTGCTCTCTCGCCACAGAGCTTTCTAAAATGGTAAAATCAGGGATAGCAGAAAAAGCATTTGATCAGCGTTATGTAACGTAAAGTTCCTGTTTGTCAAACACTGAGACCTTGGCATAATGCCCCTTTAGTTGGGACTGTTCCTGAAATACCTGAAACATCTCACCACTTCAGTGCTAAATGCTATTGACTGCCTCTCTTTCCAGCCTGTCCAGCTGCAAATGCATGGGCTGTTATTCTCATATCCGTTAGCTCTGATATAACCTTGTCCACTTTTGATGAAGGCAAAAAAAAATACCCCTGTACAGTCACTCAAGATCAGTCCAGCTATTGCAAATGTCAGGTTCTGTCAGTGGGAAGCCAGGCAGTGTCAAACTGTATTTGAATCCTGTGTTCAAAAAAAGAAGAAAAGCCTCTGATGAGAAGAACAAACTTCTTTTAGGTCATCTACTGGAAACTACTTACGTGATTGCAAGGATGGGGTCACATTTGGGTAGGATATTAAGAATCTCCATTTTTCGCTCCAAAAGTATACCTTACTCTATAGAAGAAAGGTGTTCTTGGAAGATGTGGGAGTACCTACAGAGTCTTGGGCTACAACTCAAATTGCTCTGCATGGCTGTGGCTTGTCTCCGTGGTTTATAAAACTCAATATATATGACAAAATAGGCACAATTGAAATTAAATGAGGAGGAAGCAAAAGCTGACTTTGAAGTGATGATGATATGGGAGATATGGGACAACCTGATGCAAAACAGATCTGAGTAGATTGGTAAAATACCAGCTGACATTCCCCTGGTGATGTATGGCATTTTAGAACATTTTCTATCCATAAACTTAAAAAAGATGCATAAACCCAGAGCCTCATTTCCCCAATGAAGTACAGAATATTAAATGACTTGCCCAGGAACACATAGCAGGTTAATGGCAAAGCTATTGATCCAAGTCTTTCCTTGATTCCATCCATTGGATTAGAGAGCTGTTTCTCAGACTTTCCTTTTGGATCATTCTTTGCCTGGAACCTCTGCTCCTTCAAATATATTTCATCTTACAAATTGGCACAAAGTTATATGCACAGATTGACATAAGCATAATCAAGACCAAAACTTACACAACCGTCAGTTTTGCATAGTGAATATACCACATGGATTATCAATTTTATGCTATTATTAAAAACACATTATTGCATACTAAACATATTTAGCATACTAAAATTGGATTATCAGTGATTTTTGTCAAAAATAAATCCCCAGCAATACACAGGAAGTTTCCAGCTCTAGCATCCTAGGGGTAATATTTCATGAGCCAAGACAGCAGAATTAGAAAGAATGCTGCACTAAGGAGGAAGATGGGCTGCAACCCAAACTCTATGAGGCCAGTGATAATGCTGTTATTGATGTTATTGGGCTAGACTTTCAACTTTTGAAAAGCCTAGGAGAGGCAAACAGGAGAGTGAAGTGAGACAGCCCCAGCTGGGACTGATCTGGTCTGAATAGCTCAGTTTTGGGCACAGGGTAACTACAGATATGAGTGTAAAACCTGTGCCAAGTTGAAACTTGGGGGCAATTTCTAGAAAAGCAGACCTCCTTTACCTTAGACTATACATGTGAACTGAGAAGATGATAGCCCTTACTGTTACCTTGAAAACTGCAGAGTTTCGAGGAAAAAGCTCTACAGCACCATAAAGGCACAATCAGACAGCTTAGAGGAAAAACCACATTCCTTTCCTCCTCAGTATCCATCACTAAAGCAAAAAGTGGGGGACTACCCTTAATTACGCAGATATGAAAAAGCTAAACTGAGGAATGAGTCCTCGTTTTCAGATGACCTGTAGGTCAGTTTTCAAACTGAACCATTTTAAGATTTAAAAATAGAGTTCGTCCTACTGATAGACTGAGTCACCTCTTCACCTGTCGTCAATTAAGCATTGCTTGAATGCGATCAGTGGTCTGAGAGAGCTGGAGGGCTCTCCCTTCGCCTTTCACTCACCTTCATCAGTCAGGAGAAGAAAAGGGAAGGACAGTTCTACACACCATTCATGTATGCAATTTACTTTGCCTGTATTGTTATTTTGGAGACACTGAGCAGTAAGTAACGAAAATCTCTCACTAATGAAAATCTATCCTAAACTAGAGCTGGGCAAATAACCTTTTTAATGGTTTAGACCCCGTATCTCAGCATCGAAAGCTCACAGGCTGAAATGTTCTTTGGTCTAACTGATGCTTTACATTATTTTAATGACTGCCATTTTATGTTTTAACTCCTTGGACCAATTACAATTGTTCTAAATTTCAGCTTAGCCATTCAATTATCACATGAGCCACATAAAACTCTTCTAGTTTCCTGCTCTGATGGGATCTGCACATTTGCAATGTTGCTTCCCAGTGCACTTGTGTATGTGGCTTCGAAACTCCCTCTGCCAGTAAAACCAAATTATTTGATTGTTCCGAGAAAATGAACACAAAGGGGACATAAAAAGATCAAGCTGAGTTTATTTAAGATTTGGACAAATGTCCGTGGAACGCTCCTGGCATTATTTGCCCAGCTCTTTTTAACACTGTGGCGGTGCAGCATTTTGGATAGTGTGGTCCCTAAGCTAACCAGGCTCATTCAGCATCTTCCTCCAGGACAGGATTGCAGACAGGTTGTATAACCCAAGCGTGTTGCACCCACTCGCTCACTGTAAACTCAGACCCTGTGAAACTTCCTGGAGAGTGAAAAATTAAAGGAGAAAATTGTTCAAAGCATTACAATGTGCAATTTCAATGCAAGGCATAATGGAAGTAGCTGTGTGGGAGGATATTACTTCATTATAAACCTAAATCAGATGCCCAAAGATTTGTGTCATCTCCAGAGACCGTTCCATCAGGCTCTACAAGAGGTTTTCCAGTGGAAGAAAAATAGCCCCCCGTCCCTTCAGGCTGGAGAAAGTTGTATGGCTTTTTTAACAGTTTCTAATGAAATCCCGTATTATTGCTTCTCCCCTGGGAGACTTCAAAAGTCATGCAAACTTCACAGAGCCCACATGTTCATAAACCTCAAGCAATAGACCAGTAAGGAAATAAATTGCAGTTCTCCAATTAGCATCTGACATTCTCTACTGTTTTTTTGGTGGAGTGAATTTGTCTTTCTTCTAAACCACGCTGATAAATTAAATGAGTTACTAAACCCGGCATTATTTCATGTTTTAAGGCACACTGAAATCAAACACACCAATTCACAGTGGGATTTGCTTTCTGCATAATATTTGGGGGAAATATGAAACAAACCCAGCAGTTTCAAACATGTTAAAGGGGCTAATATGTACATGAATATTTTCTTCAAGCTCCTTATTGTATATTCACAGCTACTGCCAAACACAACAACAGAGACGGGGTATTAGGATATGAAATGGGAAGTGGTCAAATTTTCAAAGCGAGCTGCTGGGTGCCGAACACTTTTGAAAATCTGGCCCCTGACTCTTTGGTGCCGTTCCAGAAAGAAATATCTCTATACTGGCAGTTGGCCAGCCAGCTTTGGAAATCCTTCTGCACAGTTATTTCAGTAAAGCATAAAAGCCGATCCCCAGCTTTCTCTGCCTGATTAAGCACTGTCACCAATCACTATGCAGCTGTAAGGTACGCATGAAATATTCCTAGATAAATCCTCCATCTCCAGAGAAATGTGTTTCCTGTACAACTGTAAATCCAGGTTCTGTGTTGAAACTAATCCAGTCTGGCAGTGCTATGGCCCTAGAAAAGTTTCCTTGGAAACGACAAACTTATGCAATGGCAAAGTCATCCAATCTTTTCATGCCACTATATTATATTAAAAACACCTGGTTTATTTATACAATGACTTACAGATCAGGGTCCTAGAAATAATAATACATAAACTTTATAGCAAAAAATATACATATAATAATTCATCCTTCTATGATATATAGAAATGATGTATATTTGTGTGTGTGGACATATATATAAATATATGGGTTGTACTTACGTTTAGGGCACTTGTGTATAGATATGTGTATCTACATACACACAGTATACATTTGTATATCTTTCTAGGTGCCATGTGTGTATACATAAACACACATAAATACACACACAGGAGCATATTTACACTCTGTGAGTAGACATGTACTTTGCAGAATCTGCACACAAACAGCATCAGTGGGGTCAGCAACACCCACATTAGTGTCCGCAGAAAGAGAACTAATGTCATCGCTGTGGGCACAGGACTGGCTTGATGCATCTTCCTTTGTGGAGAACTAAATTTGCCGGACAGTGGCACCCTGCAACACAGGGCTTGTTGCATGGGCCAATCTCGTTCCAGTTGTCACAGGTTTTGACACATCCTGGACCACAGGTATCATAAACTGCACCGTGTTTACACTGGGTTGCTGAAAGGCAGTTGAAAGGAACAAAATATGCATATTACACAGAGTCACACAAGGAAAAGTTACATATCTGTTTGCTTGGTTTCTACTGCAAATGTGAAAGAGCACATTTTGATATGACAGTCGTCTAGAGGAAAAAATTACTTGCAAAGAGATTCCACTATATTAAGTGCATCAGTACTTTACATCACAAATATGAAGGTAGCAAAATTCCTAATCAAAAAGGTATCAAGTTCCTAGCAGTCTTGAACTTTTTGAGAATTTTAACACAGCTGATGGTACAGAAAGCTTTGGCAAGGTTTCTATCTATAAGCAGATCTATGCTTTATACTTAAGGCTTAACGTTGTTTATTTATTTGTTACAATGCCTTTTATCAATGATTCCTGAAACATTTACAAGGACAGAAAGTTATTATCCGTCCTACTCCTACAGAAACAAGAAGACAGAGTCATTCACCATGTCAGACTTTCTATTCCTAAGATTATACTTTCAATATTGTATATTGCAGCAAATCAAATCAGTGCTGTTAATTCAGCAGCACCATTTCTAAAACAATTTTAAAAAAAAAAAAAAAAATCAATTCTTTCCATGCTTTATGCAATTTTGCCAAGGGATCACTGAGAATGAGGATTCTTGTACTTAATGATTCCCGTATCTATTCATTGATTTATATAGTTGACAGTTCAATGCATTTCCAATATAAGAGACCACTGAGGGCTCAGCTAAAAGCACTATACCCTCTCCAGATCAATATTTAAACTCTTAATATTTTATACCCTGCCTTTTTAGTATGGAGAATAATGCATGGTTCGATAGCGAATAAAAGCCTGTTATTCTTTCTAACGGCTGTGCTGATGGCAAAAACAAGTACTGATAAAACAGTTTATATATGGTAAGAGACTCTCAAGTATCCAGAATCATCTCTTTCTCTTTACAGAGAGGTGGTTGCATTAAGAAGGTTTCTTCCATTTTGAGAGAGATTGCAGGTCCAGATTTTTTAAAGAACAGTTCTGTTATGGATAGAAGAATGCTGTTTTGTTGTGAGGATTGGCCTTACAGTACTGTTATTATTCATAAAGAGAAAATAGGCAGAAATAAATTGATTAAATATGTATAAGAGTGTATCACAGAGGATGGAAGTCTTAGTGCTAAGGCATAATAAATTGAAGGGGTTCCTCTTCACCAGTAACAAAGTGATCTTCAAAACAGCATCAGCTTCTTGCAAGTTTTACTTCTTATACATTTTGTGGCATTTATACATATGTGAAAAGCAGCCCTAAACAAGGAATTCTGGCAAGAATGCATACAAAGTTCTCAGGCCACAGATATTAAATAAGCAAAGGAAAAATTGGAAAGTACAGCAAAGAATGACCCTGGAGTTACAGAGAATCAACAGCTGAATATTAGATAGATATTAGATA
>VYXH01011498.1:781076-828002 GCA_013397275.1 Burhinus bistriatus | reverse complement strand
GGGAGTTTTCTAGCTTTAAGCATGAGAAAGCACCGGAGCAAGCTACCTAAAAACTCTGTGAGACATCTTTTATTGAACATCATTTTAGAATAAGTTGGAAAAAACATCTTCCAGCAATGTTCAAGATAGGCTTATTCTGCTTGTGGGCATAGATCTTTTGAGAACTTTTTTCCAGCTTTACATTTCTATCTTGTTCTGCAGGATAACTTTCATGCACATTGAAGAAGGGACTAAACAAAAGGAGTAACTAAAATGCAATTTAAATGAAACAAATTTAGAAGGTGGGAAAAACATGCAAGAAATATTGAGCATAAAGTAAAACTTCACATTCACTACAAACTCTGCAGTTAGTGTGTTAAGAATAGAGACTGAGTCTGTAATAGGGGAAACAAAAACGTGTGGAGCTCCCAGGAGCTTTGCAAACAATGCATTAACTGTCTAGAAAAGCAGACCAAGATGTTCAAAGACTGATAGTGATTGTCCACACGCAACGTGAATTATCTTAAGGGGCCGTTTACTAGAAGCTTTTGTCCCTCCCCTCTGAAAATGAGTTTCCCTTCAAAGGATCTCTAATTGACCAACCACAAACTGAAACATTAGGCTCCAGTACATGCAGTTTCCATATAGAAAGGTCTGTGAGCTTCAGTTTTTAGGCTGCACAGGTTTCATCCCACAAAGCTTTACTGCAGTAATAGCTGGCCTGTTCATTCCATCTGAGCTCTGTTTGATGCCTCAGCCGGTGGGTTTGAGGAAAGTTGGCTGAGGTCTCCTTTCCGCTTCCTCATCTCTGCCCCAGAGCAAATGAGAATATATTACAGGATGCCCTTGGCAGCCGTGGCATCTGTAAATACTCCCCAGCTCTGCTCTACCACACATGGATGTGGTATGTCACAACACCTCCTTCTCCTTCAGATGATGCCATGTAGAAGATATGATGATTTCATTTTCTGCTGTAGGCAGTCTATAATGGCATTATTAACGTGCTGTCAAGGGAAAAATCCGAAAAGTACAATGGCGGCTGTTTAAGTTCCCTGGATGACTTTTATTGTTGAGTGTTTCAGTTGTTAACATGTGGTGTGATTGATCCAGAACATTCCACTTCATCAACGGTTTAAAAAATAAAAATAAAGACATTCTGCAGTAGGCTTCCCAGGGACCGCTGAAATGAATCAGTACCATGTAAACATGGAAAACAGAAGTGATGCCTTTGCACCCGTCTTCTAAGGCAAATTCCTCTCTTAAAGAACTGAGCTCTGTTAGTAATAACTTCCTTAGTGCACTAGCAAAAAAAAAAAAAAAATCAAAAACCCAACCCCAAAGTACAAAAGTTACTAATAATACTGCATTTTGCAATGTTACCAGTCCCAACAGGATTTTTCCACTCTTCTTCTAGAACATGTGTTTGGCATGACAGATGTAAGCTTCCTCAGACCGCTTTCTGAGCTGGCGGGATGATAGCCAGCTCCAGTCCAGAAGCCATATAGTCACATAAATACAGCACTGTGCCTGAGCTAATAAACCCTGCCTAATAAGGCTATACAGTTTTCAGACCAGAGCTGGTTTATTCCAGCCAGTTTGGCAGTTTCACAGAGAAGGCTTGTATCTGTCTGCGCCTGTCTTTGTAGACATAGCCGTAATTATTTAGGAGGAATTCTCATTCCCCAACACAAAAGCCAAAATACCTAACATGGAACTGCTGCAGGATTCCCTTGGTGGATGATATCTGGTACATCTGATTCCCCAGAAATTTCTGAGCTAGTATTTGTGCATCAATGAATCATCCTGCTTCTTCTGTTAGAGTTGTACTGTTTGGGCTTTCAAGTTGTTTTGTAGGACTTTCAAACTGAATGTCACTTGTGGTGCTTACAATTCTCAACATCTCCTTCTAACAGAAGAGAAGGCAGTAGATCCGGGCACTGACCTAATGATACACTTGTGTTAATCTTTTCAACTTTCAGTTTTTAATGAGTGTCCACTGAAAAGTCACAATAGCCTTCTGAAACATATTCACATGGAATAAAGTGATTAAAGGAAAACAATATATAACAGGGGAAAAGAGTGACTTTGGCCAGAAAATTCCACAGCAGAGAAGAGGGGACCCAGGAGAGAAGAGTCAAAATCAGATATACACTCATCCTCCTCTAGTTCAACTGATCACATAGGAAAATGAGAAAATTGTTCAGTTTTTATGAGGCTGTTGGAGCATGTCAGCACATTAGTGCTACCATGTGTACTTTCCACTTTATTATAGTCCATATCTGCTTTTTCTTCTTGCCTCTGTAGTCATGTCCATGGCAGAGAGTTATTGCCATCTGCCATCCTTGAGTCTTTCTCTCAGTGCCCTCAGAAATTCATGTTAAATTACTATGGCCCAAGGCCTTTCACCACTTAAGTGCACTTTATAAACTGCTTGCTTAGCCTTTCTTGGGCTAAAAAAAATATCTTTTTTTCTATCTCCTTTCCTTTTCAAACCTCTTCCTTCTATTTCTATCCTTTCTTTTCCCTCTCGCATGTATCACTTTCTCTTATTTCTCCTTTCCATCACGCTGGCTCTCCTGTTTTTTCTTCTTCTCCTTCACACATCATATTTCTTCCTGTGCCCATCCTAACAGGTCTCACTCCCCACTACTTCCCATGGAAACCCATATTCCTTTCCAAACACTCTCAATTCCCATGCGGATCTCACCAACCCTTTCCTACCCTATCCATTTTCCTTACTCATTAGCTTCTTCTCTTCACCCCTCTGGTTAAATGACAGCTGACATTCCCCTTACCGAGCCAACCTCAAAGGACAGCAAACCTTAAGCAGCAGTATTTCGCGGAGGACGTAGAGGAGGATACGCTGCCGCACTGGGGGAGGAGGAAGAGCATGTAGGGAACAGGACATGTAATTCAGCCTCCTGAGCATCCTGTTTGGCTGGCCCTCCAGACAACACAAGCTTTCTAAAGATTATAAAAATGAGCTAAGCGTACAGCAGTCAGGGTAGAGGAACTGGCAACCACACAAAATCTGGTTTTATAACACACAAAAGAATAATTAAAACCTGACTTTACTAATAAGTATACGCCATTTTCATCAGAACACAGCTCTTCCAAGTATCCCACCAGCTATGAAATGTCAAGCAGGAAATGAAAGTCACAGAACGCTAAAGTTTTATTACAGATATATTGTTTCATACTCAGGAACTTTTATCCGTAATTAGGACACAATAATTGTAACTACAAGTTTTGGGGAGAAGAAAGTAAGTTAAAGATTAAAATCTTGATGCTGACCACTGGCAACATATGGAGTGCAGTGGATGCCCTTTAATTTAATGCTACCTTTACTGTAGAAGATGGTGCTACTTGTTTGACGTTGGATGCTTAAGTAAGTGTTTTGAGGGCATTTGACCATATCTATATTTTCTGCTTAACAGGATTTCCCCTTTCCCTCTAGAAGTCTGCACTGAGATTAAAAAACTTGGGTGGATTTAAACACTTCTTTCATTAGCTTTAATGGAAGATGTGTGTTTAAATTCCTTCGTAATGTTCTCTCAAGTACTGTTTTTGCCTTTGAAACTTTTCTTGTCTTTGGTAAAATGCCAGAAAAAATTGTGAAAAGAAGCCTCAATTAGTTAAGTCGTGATATGCCAACACTTGTATAACTCCTTAAGGCAAGGGACTGGAGTTTTTATTCTCTTTACAGCATCTGCCACAGTGAGGTCTCAGTCTGAAGTGCTTTGGTCAAAAAAAAAAAGTCAGGATGCTTGTTTCAGGTTCTGCATGGATCTGCTACCAGATCAATAGATTAAAATTACATACATTATCAGTACTGTCTGAGACCACATCCTTGAATAGGGCTTTCACTTAGTGACACCCTGTTTGGATTGTTCTGTTCCTTTCTAAGAAAAAAAAAATGACCCTTTTGGGAACAGTCAGTCGAAGGTAATTTGCTCTGTCACTCACCCATCCCTGCTGTCGTGCCTTCAACAGAAAAGGAAATTGAAGTTGAGAGAGTAGACCCTGAGCCACACACAATCACCAAAATGGACCACAGAGCAATAGCTCTTTGACCAGCACTGAGTATCCTTCTCTCATTTTTTTTCCAACTACTGTCAATTGCTTTACATAAATCTAAATACATTTCCAGGCAAACCGATGCCATTATAGAATGTCCTAAATTAATGAAACCATCATCAGGGGAAATATTCATCTGCAATATTGCATTTTACTTCAAGTGCCCATGACCGCAGGCCACCACTTCTCATGGAAACAATTCCTCACAATTACTTGCAATTAATGCAGTCCTAATCACATGGGGAATCTGGTCTAAGTACCAAAATTAATGCACATTTGCATTTTAATATTCCCATTAAATACATTCTTTCTTCTTCCCTTGTTGAACCTACTGCAATCACATATGCAAGTTATCTCTGGGAATATAACTGTGCTTTAACAGGAGGTCAAAGGAGTTTAACCATTATCTCTAATCAACTGTTTACATATCCTGAAAGAAAAAGGCATGTACTTCTTCCTGAAAGTACATAAAATTAAGATAGGTGGCATTAGAGGTGAAAAGTTTTGCAGCAAAATAAACATTTCTAATATTTGGTGGTTGACAATCTTCCCTGGCAAGGTCTTTCTCCATAACTCAAAATGCAACTTTCCTGCTGGTGCAATCCCAGTCCTTTCTAGCCAGTTCATTTTTGATCCTCCTCCACCAGTATAAGGATAGTAGCCTATTACTCTACGCACTGGCTTACAAAGAAGTAGTCCCAAAAACACTTACCTGCACAGTTCTGCTGCGGTATCCACTGGACTTTCAGCCCTTCCCTCTGGCAGGCTCGGGTGTATGCCAGGAATGACTCACAGTAGCAGTTTTTATGGACGGGGCACTCGCACATGTCTGTCACACAGGACCTGCAGAACAAAGCCCCGGAACAAATAAGCAAGGAAAGCTTTGGCAGATATCTGTCCAAGGTTTGGAGTTGTTTACTTTCCAGTCCCATGGAGTTCAATGCCACAGCAAATTGTGCTAAACAGCAAGAAAGTTAAACGTGTCTCTGCTGTCACATCCCAAGGGCTCATCTCTCTTTTGATGTGCTGCTCTGATGCAGAGAAGTCTCAAGAGCGCCAGGGAGGTAACCATGCAGAAACAGGGAGGTGAGAAGAGGACCCAAAAAACATCAGGCAGAGAGGACCGAGACCACAGTGGGAGAAGGCAAACCTCATTTTTGCAACGATTTTGTGTCAACCCAACTTAAAGACTTCTTTCTTATTCCCTGGAAAGTAATAATTGAATCATTTTACCAGTAATAATAGCAGAAGTGTTAAGTGGATGACTTCTGCAGGTAATAAGCACATGCCCTTCCATGCAAGCGATGAGAAATGGCGCCTTCTTTCCAGGTTACGTCCAGCCTCTCCCCGCTTTGAAGGCCCCAAAATAGCTATATGCCTGTTTTCTCAGCAGCATCACTACTAAATACCAGACTTTAAGATACTCCAAAGGAGCAGGCGTGATGCAGCATAACTGAGCAGTTCTCATGTTAGGAAATCCCCCAGGCACTTGTTAACACCACCATCTTCTTCCATTGCATAAGATGGAATCACCACAAAACATGGCAGGGAGCAAAGCTGCTAACATGGCCCTAAGTGAAACTGCTACTGCGTATGTCACCGCTATATTTCAAGTTAGCTCATCCAAAACGTGTGCCCATTTGGCACAGACCTACAATATAACTGGCAAGAGCTGGCGGATTTGCAGTCAGCAGTTTCTGCATATGCAAAGTGCTTAGATGCTTCTGCAAACACAGCGATGCAAATTCAGAAATGCTGGGTATCTACAGCTCTGAGTGGAATCATTAGAAGGCAGGGACAAGGTGCAGGGAAGACATACTAGGCCCTCTGAAAATCATGCCCTCAGTTCCTCTGCTTTCCACTGAGGGTGCTCTGTGCATGTACCTTGGGTATCAGTGGGCAAAACACTCCTGCTCCATGCACGTTCAAGGACTTCTCCATTCCTGAAAGGTCAAAGCAACGTTTGTGAGAGGCACAAATGCTCCAGAAAGACCAAGGGTTGAAGTAAAAAACAAGCTCTCCACGTTAATTGCTCTTGCTGTGGACCAAAAATTCAATTGTCTATAGGAAAAGGATGGATATAGGCTTAATCTGCCAGAAACTGAACAGGTAATAGCTTAAAAAAGGTGCAAGCACCTCAGCCAAAGTAATCAGGAGCCCTAATACCCATACAATGCTTTAGAGTTATTGGGAATCTTTTATTCAAAACCAGGAGAGAGGATTAGTGGTCCTTCAAACACAGACAAGCTTGTTTCTGCATATCCAACAGTGCCCCTTGAAGAGGAGCATTTCCCCTTGCCAAAGTCACTGGCTATTTCCGTCACCATTCATATGGTTAAACCTGACAGTTGTGCTTGACATTTCCACGAGCTTTTAATCATTTTACTCTCAGTGGACGCCCAACATGAAATTACCTAAAAATTCACTGTGACAAATAAGCAACGTAAGCGCTAATGTAAAAAGGTTACCTGTCCTGCATTTACTGAATGTCCTGGTTTGAGATACCATTCGCCTCAGTGGCCAGTCCGGCCCAAACCACAACACTGATATATATGTACTGTAGATAAACAGGATTGCTTTGGATCAAATATATAACATGTTCGTATTTACAGACCAGTGGTTTTCATTTGAAATAACTTTACTTTCTAGGGACAATGTAATGTTATTTCACTTTAGTTCTGCGGTAGGTCCCTTTACATCTGTCCCAGTAGCAGATGTTGCTGTATGGGTATCACAGCTGACAGGCTGAAGGAACAGATTAGCACAACATCCTTGGCATTGTTTGATGTTGTTAGCTGATAAAAGACCTTGTATAGGCACAAAGGGTCACCTTTTTACGTGACGCACTGAATAACTTTACACCGTTTCCTTTGGCCACAACATGTTTGTGATCTCTTGCTAGCATCCCTGCAGCAGGCACTGCTCCATATACCCCATGCCATTTCGGAGGTGTATGTCTCATTTTACAGTGAAGTAGATGCTTGTTTGCTACTGCAGCAAATTATTATCACAAAGAGAGTTGGTAATGATCTGCACAGATAACAGTCCATTATCAAGATACCATTTCATCTTTTTGTTTCTGTGCTAGCCTCCTTTATCAATCACATTTAACTACTCTCCACTCAGATGTAGTTATTATTAATGCCTGTGGTGTTTAGGGATGCTTGCCAGTGCCAGGCTGGCTGTGTGTTCACCAACTTCCTGCCTTAGAAATTATAAAATCCTAAACCTGAGGTACTTCCTCTGCTTTTTAGAACATAAACACATTTTTTTACCATTACTCAGAGGGGAATGCCACCTTTTGCACTGAGTCAACACCTACAGTTACCTCAGGTGGTCGCATCAGGTCAGGAAATCTCCAGGCTCACTGTCAATCACCCAGTCTTTTTAATCATTGACATGTTCGTGGCAAGGCTAGCGTGCACCCTGACAAAGCCTGGGCATGGCCTGGGGGATTAGGGAGGCCAGGGCACCGTTCCTAGTCTGCAGGAGGGCAGCCACGCTCTTGGAGGGTGCAGAGAGTTTAGCCCCTACATACACAGAAGTAGCACAATGCCATTAGCCCTTGGCACTGAAATGGCCTTGGACATCCGGACAGGCTCCAGATGGAGAAAACACCTCCACTTTGCCTGGGATCAGCACTATTTTTGCTACAGTGTTCAGCATGAGTGTCCACTAGAACAGGTAGCAAGCCACGTGCAACACAAACAATCCTCTAATTCATTACACACCTAATTGCTTGTGTAATTTTTATTTTCCTGAAATGTTTAATCCTGGTGACAGCTGCTAGGCTCAAGCCCTGGGGTCGGCTGAGGAGCAATCATCAATTGTAGTGGTTTTATTAATGAATTACAATTGCTAATTATTTGTAAGGTTAAATTAATTAATTAAGGTTAAATGAAAAATGATAGTAAAGGAAACTATATGCATAGCTACCAAGCCTAGTCAATAAAAATAAAACCTTTTTTTTCCTAATAAAATTCTTTGCTGGCAAGTTTAACGCATTAATATTAATTGTAGTCAGACGGATTGGCAGTCGGGGGAGAGGAATCTTTTTATGTCACTTCTGAAATCAGCAGGAGCAGGTACGTGGTTCATTTGATAGCCACCGTGAGAGTCAAAGAGCAGTTCTGGGAAAGGACGTGGAAGCAAAAGATGTCTGTCCTCTGGGGGCTGGCTAGTGAGGGGGAGCTGGCGATGGCCCATGGGCAAGCTTTGACTTTGGGTCTGTGTTTTTTTCAAAGCATGTTTACTTCTTGCATTTAATTACATTTCTCACAGTTACTGTTGTTACAGCTGTATTAGAGGGCTATTACAGGATGCTTCACTAGGTAAATTTAAAAACTGATTCTGGTGTGCTGTCCTAATACTTTCCCCTTGCAAAAATCTTTGGTAAGCCCACAGGTTTTTTCTAACCCTGTCCAGTGACTGATACATTTCAGAAATTATTCTCTGCTACCCCGGATTCTGCCTCCTCTTCATTCTGCCTTTGAATCTGATAAATAGATTTGGTGACACTAACTGCATGTATGTATGCAGAGGCTTATCTGTACTGTAATCTGACTGGACTGTTCAAACAACAGAAAAATACACTTTTAGTAAAACTTTGGAATTATGCCAATAATGAAGCTGTACCGACAAGTTACCATACTGCACACAAATGGAGACTTTGGGTCTTCCAAGGTATTGTGACTCTTTACCAAGACCAAAACATTTGCTTAAATGAAATAAAATTGAGAATACATATCAGAAGCTTAAACATCAAAACATTACAGTCATATAGAGATAATCCTACAGGAAGACTGCAGTGCAACTTCCTTATAAAATGAAGCCATTTTACCAGCTACGGAAATACAGACAAGATACTTCAGGCAGCCTTCTCTTTGCCCTCAGTGAAATCATATAGAGATGCAATGATGTTGTGGTCCAAAAGAAAATTACACTTCTTTTAATGACATATTTACATTTCTAAAAAATATTTGGCTGTGATGGTGTACTTTATCTGGAGTCCCCTCTCCGAATAAGCACTGGAGCACAGCCAACCTCTCAGTCCTCAACTGGTACCAAGTGCCTCACTGTGATTCCTTTTGATGCTGTCTATGCTGCCTGCAGGGTGTGTGTCAGAGATGGCGCTAATTGGGTGTGTATAATCACAAACTGTTGCAAGGGGAAATCCGTGAAAGTGAAGGCATCCGGCAGCTGTGGGACACACCCTTGAAGGAGACAAACACAGACACACTCTGCTGCTACATCTTCAAAGCAAACTGGATGAGTACAGTCCTTCAGCAACAGCCCTTTTTCACATTAAACCGTGGAAAGTCTCCAAGTCCCACAAAGGGCAAAGAACCGAGTCCTGTGCTACATGTACTATTAAAAAAAAGAAGAAGAAAAGATCACAGCAACAAAGCCTACAGCCTTAGTGCATGCCACGCAGGACTGAAATTGCGGATGTTCACTTGCTGCACATCAGCAGTTCCTTTTCCTTTGCAGTACGCACAAATCCAAAACCAGAACCAGCTATTTTAGGAGTGGCTGTTTCTTTTTGCATTTTTTTTTTTTTTTTCACAACAGGAGTGTGATGCAGTGCATTTTTCAAACCTTTTGGTACCTTCAAGAAGTGACTCTACGCAGATGAAAAACACTAACATCTTCCTCTTTCCACCAGTAGGTCTCAACAGACTTTACAAAAGCAATTAGAGATAGTGCATGACTACATCCATTTTATGTATGTGAAGAGGCATCGGGCGGTGAAGAGGTTTGTCCCCTGTACCTGAGATAAGCTGTACACTTGCAAACCCCAAAGCCTGAAGGGTCATCTGCCTAGAGAGGAGGATTAATTTCCAGCCTCACCATCCTGTGAGACAGACTTCTTGGGGTAACTTCTTATTGGGTATGCCAAATCAGAGTTTTAGTACAAGCTTGGCCTAATTTAGCAGTAGTTATGAAAACAGCCATACTCTACACAACAGCCAGTTTGGATTCCCATAATGACACCAGAGGGCTCACAATTCAGCAGCAACACTCAGGATTTATTATTCCTGATCCAAAATTAGACCTCCTTTCTCTTCCTTTACAGGAAAAATAAAAGCCAATGGCTTCTGTCAGTAGCTATGTTGTTACAAAAAAATTTGGGCTGTTTTTCCTACAAAGTTTCAGTGAGTTGCCATTATTTATGGCCTCAGCTAGAGAAGTCATTTCACAAGGTAAGAAGATGAAGAGATGAGCTATATTCCGGTGTATAATGGAAAGGCTCATGCTGTTGCTATTGCAAGCTCTCTCTTGTCTGTATGTGCATGTTTAATCTTATTGAAGTATTGAAGCATGGTTTGTAGAGCTGGAGACTTTTTATGACTTTGAGGCTTGAGATCAGAGGCTTGAGATCATTCTCTCTTTCTCCAGAATTTACTAACATTAATGCAAAAGCAGAAAATAACTCATGAGGAAGGTAATTTTGGAGGCTGCTGAAAACACAGAAGCCATTACATCTATTGAGTATTCATTCAAAGCACTTGCCTGGGGAACAGACTGTTTCATGCAGCAAAGGCAGTCATTTTCAAGGATCATTTCTTCCAAGAACAGGTAACTATATCTGCACTCCCTCTGTGCTTTTCTCACACATCATAACAATGGTAACATTGCCTTAAATTGGGGATCTGATAAAAGCATCCATAACAAAGTTAAATCATTAGTGCCCTGACCTGTTTTTCCAGTAAGTGGGAAAGTGCCCAGACAAAGTGGCAGGCAGCATACATGCGCTTTGTACTTGAGACTCCCCCATCGTACAGGAACCCCCACACTGCTGAACTGGCTCCAAAAAAAACCCTAAACACGTGGGAGCAGAAAGGGAACTCACAGCTCATCTTTAGTGAGCAGTGCACAGCAAATCTACTGCAGGCATATGCTTTCCATGGGGAAATCTCATTCCTATAAAGACAGCATTGGCCATAATGCTTGACAATATCAGGGTTATTTTTGGCAGATTGCAGAGGAGGAGTTTGCAGCAGTAGACATTTGAATCACGCATTCAAATTTCATCCTGATCACTGATTTTTGTGCAAATTTGAGTCAGCCCTGGACTGCGTTGCCCCACAGAGCCAAGCAGAAAGAAATGATAAAATACACAACTCCAGCAAAGGACAGGGGCTGCATGTGATCTAAGATTTCTAGGGCATAGCATTCACGTTACACACACATTGAAGAGTTCTAATTTAACTGTGAGTGCCATTGTTCCTGCTCCAGATATAGACTTGGCACTCAGAGATAATTAAACAGAATCACACAAGATATCCGTATCCATCTCTGCCTTGCCGAGGCACCATTCCAAAGCAGTTATTTAGAGGAGTTCAGTCAACTTGGGAAAAGGATGCTTTAAATGCAAGTGGTAATTATTGTTGGTTATTTCCAACATAGCAGAGACAGACAGCAATTCAATTTTGATTTCGTTGCATATACAGCTCCTTTAAAAAAAGTCAGAACCCATACTTTCCTCACAAAGGGTAAGC
The DNA here is from genome assembly GCA_013397275.1 of Burhinus bistriatus. Lineage (NCBI taxonomy): Eukaryota > Metazoa > Chordata > Aves > Charadriiformes > Burhinidae > Burhinus > Burhinus bistriatus. The sequence goes on along the minus strand of VYXH01011498.1, from coordinate 816,444 downwards.
AAAAATGGCATTTTCCAGACACTGAATAAATGAGGGTCCATGTAGACCTCTGAAAAAGCATACTGTACTGCACAATATCACCACAAGCCTATACTACGTGCTGCTAAAAGTATTATCCAAAAGCTTTTGGAAAATGCCAAAAAGAGTGTTCTATGTGTATTTTTAACCTTTAAATATAGGGCATGCTGTGCCTGAATTGCCTTTTATTGCCTTAACCAACATTACCCACAAGAATATGGTAAAACGAACAATGAAACATTCTGGAACATTTTCTAAAACTGCATAAAATTAAAGTTCTCAGGACAGCACTACCCTGACACCATATTTATAATAACCCTGAACATGTACTAGCAGTGGTAAAGGCAATTAAAAGGAGGGAAGGAGGAAGAACCAAATAAAGAACGAAACAGCACAGCAACCTCTCCTACTTCTTTCTTCACGATAATTCTCCTACTAATGTGTCAAGTAGGCTTTTTCTATCTTGTGCTTGGATCCTTACAGGCGTCTGTGGCTTTAAGTGTTCTTTCTGGTCCTAAGAATGGAAGGGTTGGCTAAAATCCCTCCGTGGGGAAATAACTGAACCATGACTGAGGAAGACAATGAGGTCTCACGCTGGGCTCCAAGTAGCATCTGGTATGACTCAGAATATTTCCTAGAGCTGAAGGTTACAGTACAGTTGAGCAGCTGACTTGCCACCTTTAGAGAGAGTGGATTTTTGCTCAAGAAACTCCAGCAGAATATGGAAATGGCATCCATAGCCCTGGAAGAGCTGACCTCTTGTACTCCCACTCACTTTCAGAAAGTGGGAGAGAGTTCACCGCCTCTTCCTCTGTTTCAGTTGTGTTGGGCCATGCAGAGTTCAACCTTTACGGTCCTGGCAGTGGAAATAAATATCTGTATCCATGAGAACTCAAATGGTTTGAGTTTGAGTTCATATGTAGCATATAGCTTGAAGTGGAACAGTTAAAAAACACTTCTCTGTGCACGTTACATACAACGTCATGTATGGAATTATTGGAATAAAGAGGACACACAGCATAAGTTTCTTAATCCATTTAAAACAAGTGCCCAATATCACACTGAAATGTGCCCATCAAAAAATGCTCTATTTTACTTGCTCACTTGAGAAGTATACATACAATTTGTTCCACTTTCTTTGGTGAGATCACTGCAAAAAGGATTTGGCTGCCTGTATGTTGTATGATCTGTGGTTTTTGTATCTGGCTGGAAAATACAAGGACCATAATAACTGCTCTAGAACAGACAGTTTCCAAACACATTATAAAGAGGTCACTTGCAATAAAAAGTTTGAACCAACAGAAAGATACAGAGGCAAATTTAGGAGTATCACCTGGAACCTGACACTGAAGGTTCAAAAGCTGGAACCTCGCTTCTGAAGGTATGTATTTCTTCAGTTAATTAATATCCACAGTCATCCACTTGCAAATATGCATCACATAATTAGTAAAGATTACAGTAGTGGTATGTCTAATGCTACTTGATACGGCTTATCAGGCATTTGTACCAAGCTTTCTGGTGAAAAATCTCTTGGTGCTCTATGGATTTAATGTTCAGAAAGAAAGTCACCTCCCAAGCAGTATTCTGCCAAAAATCCTATCTTTCATAGGCCCAGTAGCATAAGGAGTACAGCCTATGTGCTCGTCACTGATTCCCTGTGGCAGAGTGTTTTGACCAAATTGATCTACTTTGTGTTTCCAGAAGCCTATCATTTCCCCTTAGAAGCCACAGCCTAGACAAATTCCTAAATTTCACCATTTCCTGTTTTGAATTTCTTAAGCCAATAATTTTTATTATTTATCCTGTTCTGACACAATGCAGCAGTATTCAAGCTACTTCAACTGACATCATACTGGTATTTCAGATGTGTATATCAAGTCTTTCTTACAAGAGGAAAAGAAATGGAGGGTGTCTTAGTGGACCTTCTCAGTATCCACACTAGTACTTCTATATTTCCATTCAGCTCACTGTGTGCACGCACTCAGCTTAGCACTTACACTGCTAATGTGAATTTGCCTTATGACAAGAGTCACTCCATCGTAATGGAATTTTCAGTATCCTCTGGCATAGCTACCATGGAAAATCCATCATCATTTTGAGCTTTTGCATTATGTAATTAACGTAAATTTTAATCTTTTTCTCCATGTCTAGACTTGATTTTTAAAGAAGAGTCCACCCAGTCTCCAGTTCTTTAGGCACAAGTGGAGACTGAACTGTCATATCTTATCTAGAGAGAGGAAAACCCAGTCATTTCAATTCAATTTAAAAAAGACAGACATGTTTTAATATCTAACTTTATAACATTCAAGTGGTACTTTCAATCAACAGTTAAACTTTGTTATTATGTTTCATACAGTGCAAACGAACATGGCATAGACTAAATGAATCTAATATGACTGCATCAGCTTTCACTCTAGTAGACAGAGATCCCATTAGTGTATTCTTTGTGATAGTCCTCATCTGAGAAAAGCCAGAGATTTTTCAGGAGCTTATAAACATCCTAGATAGAACCTCAAAAATTATTGAGAGGTTTTGAAGTCATGGCCCTACAGAAACATAAACCATGTAGATATACCAATACATATTGCCATAGCCATGAGATAGACATATAAAATAGCACAAGATTTAAATCTTCTAAAATAAAAATTCAAACCAGATCATCTCCTTCTCTCTACCGACAAAATATATCGTGGCCTTGCTATGCTATCTGTCATGAAAATATGTCATAACCAATAACAAGCACAATGAGAACATGAAGCAGGAAATATTTCTGAAGTGTAAATATAAACTGAAGTTATCTTCAGCTTTTGATGATGATTCACTGTATATATTTCCAAGGAGGTCTTGTGATATAATAATAAACAGGCTGGCTAGTTTAGAAACTCACATTCTTAAACTCTGCAGAGCCCGCTCCCTGGCTTAACCCATATATAATTAACTTCAATCAAGCATATTTTTCCTCTAGGTGGCTGCAGAGCATTTAAAAAGTTGCTGGCTCCAGATGGAATATGAAAGAAAGAGAGCAACGGAAAGAGCAGATAGGAAACTGCTGCTTAGAAAACAGCTTTCCTCCTCATCTTGCTCCCTTTACAAACCAAGAGTCAAAATCTCATTTCAGCAAAGTCAGGCTCACTGAGCATGCTGCCCTTCCAGCCTGTCACGTGCTTACACTGCAATTCATCTCAGAGGTCTCCCTGTTTCCTCTTAATCAAAGATAACTGCTAAAAATAGGACTTGCAAAAAGTGGCATAAGAGCCAGCTTACCTGGACTGAAACATTCAAAAAACCACTCTGTTCCTGGTTTTATGGCTTCCTCTGTGGTCCTGGCCCAGACCCATACAAAGACATAGGCACATAAAGTATGATTTAGGCAGAATTCAAACACCTGAATGCAAAAGTACAGTCTTGGTGTGGTTGCCCTGACCCCAGCAAGGCTGATCTTTTCTTGCTGCTTACTTAGTTCCTGCCTTTACATTTCCTCAGGCACCTCTGCTTTTGCTCTGCACGTTCTCAAGACCGCGTGGGCATTGGCGGGCACAAGCCCAACTGGCATCCTGGCAGTGAGATCCTCCTGCCCACCGAGGAGGGCTATCTGAAAACAGCAGCAGTGCTGCTGTGGTCCCTATTCAAGATTCAACAGACCAGAAGGAGAGGGTGAGCATAACAGTTTGATAGTGATACAGGACTCAGCCAGGAGGCAGAGACCTGGTTTCTGGTCTCTGGTCAGTTTGACTTTGCCTGCTACTTCATATGCAGAAAGCTTTGGATAAGAGATGCTCTGCGTACTATCACAGTTCACTATCACTATTAGCCTTCCTGAGTGCAAGATGTCAATTGCAAAACCCCATACAGACCCTGAAAACACAGTGGATGAAATGCTGTCTCCAGTGAAATTGATGGGGATTTTCCTACCAACAACACAGGAGCCAAGACTCAGAACTGTCATCGGCCTTTTTTTTGCAGCTCTGTACTTCAAGGCCTTGAAGGATCCAGACACTTTCAGGACACAGCTGAACAGTAAATTCAAGCTTCCTGAGTTAAAACACTATGAATTAAAATTTCTGTACTACACATAAGTAACTCCACAACATATCAGCCTGGCCTGGGAGCCACAGGAACTCACATGGATGTTATAAAGTCAGAGTGACCTAATTCTGGGTGAGGTGGGATGAGATGATACAAGCAGACGGAGCCAAGGTTTGTTCTCCTTCATGACAAACTTACCTTTTAGTATGTTGGTTTGGCCACGGTCATTTACTTGGCTAAATACAAAGACAGCTCTGATGTGAATCAACAGTCTTTAAAGAGAAATGCTAGTCATGAGCATGAGCAAAATCTCCCTATCACAGAACAGTGACCATCATGGGTTATTTTCCTGCTCATCTGTGGGTGATGCCCAGTGGCAAAGATGCTAAGAAATTCTGGGCTTTGTCTTGTATACAAAGTCCTAAACATCTGAATTTGACTTTGCTTCTTTTTGTTGGCTAGGCAGGGACTCTATGGAGCAGATCAGTGCCTGATGTTAGCCACCTTGAGTGTGCTGCCTGATGGAGGCACAAAGCAATTCATTCTCTCTCCATCACTTTTCACTCCATAAAATCTTCCCCTGCCTCCCCACAGAAGCAGTGGAGAGATCTCAGAGCTGTACCAGTTTGTTATGAAGCTCGCTGTCAAACTTGGCAGTGGTTGCAAGCTACTTTAAACCTTTCTCACCAGAGAAGTTTGCGGGTAGAAATTGTCAGCGCTGAGTGTGCCTTTCAGTCTTCGGGAAGAGGGAAGCGGCACAGCTGCAGCAAAGCAGCCCGTATAGCACGTCTCCTGAAGAAGCCCAGCTGACAGGAGAGGGAAATCCCAGAAGGCAATACGGAAGGAAAAACTGTTGCTGGAGGTTATGCAGGATTCGTAGTTCATGTTCTCCATGGGTCCCTGGGGACCACAATGTTTACAGTCCATACCTCTGGGAGGCCACTGATTTCTTCCGTTTGAGGTGAGCATGTGGCACCCGCTCAGTAGTTTCTCTGCTCCCATGGATCTTTCCACAGGTGGGGAGCCCGAGGGCCCGTATGAAAGCATGAGCAGATTAGGTCTGTCAAAACAAAGATCCTGTTTTCGTGCCAGTAGGGAAAAAAAGGAGGGAGCAGGGAAAGCATGAAATACAGCATATGATATATAGAAGGAAAATTGTTTTTTAATAGAATCTTTTCAAAGTTTTCCATTAAACTTTGGTCACTTGCAGTGCAAGTTTTGGAATGCAACTCCCTCATCCCCTTAGGATGCTTATTCCTAGCAGGGCTACTGTATGAAACTTTTCAAGCTGAAGCCAAAGTGGCAGAAGTAAAAGCCCCTCCTGATTGATTTTCAGCCACTATTCTGGGGCCAGTGATTTAATGCAATTTTTATCATGTGCAAAAGAAACTTGTTACCAAGCAATAGTAAATCACAAATGATCACATCATAATGAATGAGATGATATGCATCCAAATGTTACCCTTATGATGACTAGATTTCAGCTGACATACCTAACGAGAATGAGAAAAGGAGTATATCAGAAGAGGGGAGGAGGTATTGATCATGAATCAGGGGAGGTGAACTGAGTAATAAGAGAACATTAGAAGCTCTCCCTCTTACCTCCATTCCCTCCCTGCTCCCTCTCCCATTTCAGTGATGCAGGGCACATGAATATTAGAAATAGCTGCACTGGAAGAAGAGGAATAACTGCAGAACCAGAAGTCCAGGAGAAAAAAAGACGGGGATCTGGACAAGAAGCAGTATCAGAAGTCTGTCCCCTTGCAGCAGGCAATGGTAGGGAAGTAAGGTAGAGTAAATCCTGTTACCCATATCTGTAGCAATTCTTACAGTTCAGACATACTAGGGAGGCAGAACGAAAGCTATGCTGACAAAGATGAATCCAGAGAAAGGATGAGATGCTTCAGTAGGATCACAGGAGTATAAAGAAACTTGTATATATCTGCATAAGCAGATATATCTGTATAAAAAGTAGCTATGGTCTCCAGGGATGTCATTTAGAAGATTTCATAACCTCTGGCAAATTGGTACACACTTAAACATCACAGGAAATGACCAAGTCTTTAAGATGCAATTCACCTCACAATGTAGCCAGGGTCTAGTCTTCTCAAGGTGTCTCCATTCAGATCTAACTTTCCTAGGTAAAGGCTGAACCATCTGCTTTGATTCATAGTGAATTCCACAGGAAGAGCTACAGAAAGTGATGTGATTTCTCCTTGGTCTCTGAAGTTATTTGTCTGGATGCAGTCAGCTCTGAGCCTCTGCTTTCTCACAGTCTGTCCCAGAGATACGTGGCTATATGTGGCCATTCCTCCGAGTTGCAAGATGGTGGCTCTTGAACATGCTGTTGAGAGAGATCTATTCTTCAAAATACTTCAGAAGAAACACTCCAGTATATCACACCAAATGCTCTCTGTCTTCCACGTGAATCTTGTAAATAAATCTATGTTAACCAGAACTGGTACCGTTCTCCTGTACTTTACTCTTTTTTTGTGTGTGCGTACAGATTTGCTCCTTTTCTACTCCTAGGTCAATAACGCAATAGGCTATGTGCACTTCAGTTAGTTAGGCAAAAGTCTTGTTTACTCAGTTGCCCTTCTGTTGCACCAGATATCTTGCCACTTGCTGCAGTTACAGCAAAACAAGAGGAACGTAAATTCTAACATTAGTTCTCTTGTCAAATAGATTTATGTAATCATATAGCACATACATGGAGATCTGTGCATGTTCATCACACTCTGCATGGATGTCTGCTGCAGTCAGACCTTACCCCTCTCCACTAGAATAGCACCATACATGCAGAAATTAGAATTTTGTCTTATCTTAAAATCTTCTCAGAGAGATTATATTATTGTGAGATCCCTTTATGTAACAGTAGCAGCAGCCATGGAAAGAAAGAATCAAGAGGCAATGAAGTTCTTGATCCCATCTGGGAAAAGAGTACAAAGGGAATCATCACGTCTGCATGAAGAGAGTGATGGTGATGGAGTATTAACAGAAGAGGCAGAATCCCCAGAGTCAAACAGTGTGGGAATGAGTAAAAGCCACAGAAGGAAATGGAGGCTAAAGAGAAAGGCCCACAGTAAATATCTGCAGATGCTGTCATTTGCAGTGGGGGCTGAACCAACAAGTAGTCACACACTCACATAGCACCTACTAGCCTTAAAAAAAAAAAAGAGGAAAAAAACTTCAGCCTCACCGGTGGAGGAATATTCTTTTCAAGATCAAAAGTCAAGCAGCAATAAAATCCGTGTCAAAAAACATAGGCGGAGGAGGTTGTGCATGCTCACTCGTGAACATCTGCACTAAGAAGCCACTTAAGTAACCATGCAACAGCATGGAAGAAACATCTGCAGCGTGTAGACCACCAGCTGTGCAGTAATAATACTTTGAATATCCAGAGTGCCTTTCATCTGAATACTGCCAAGCATTTTCCAAACAAATTAAGCTTCACAACACCACTGTGAGCCTCTCATTTAATGGTAGGATTATTTCATCCTGCACCAAAACGCCGTTGCCGCCAGAATGAAAAGTAACACCTGTTTATCATCTCACAGAAACGTTGTACAATTTTCATGACGGGAAGTGACAAAAAGGCTGTAGTTAAGTTAAAGTGCAGGAAGACTTGAGGTGGTCAGAATTAAATGCTTAGAAATGAAACTCAAAAAACTAGAGTATTACCCCCCCCTTTACTTTTTATGCAAACTGTCACATTAATTTTTCTGCCCGCATGCTGTTACTCTTTGGTCTTTATTTCACATTGGGAAGAGAGAACTTCCTCAGATATATTGTAGAGGTGTCTACAGATGTGCTCAAAAGTACAGAAGAATACCTTTCTTGGTTGCGTACGCTCAATAAAATGTATTGCTGTGCATTGCAAATAGCTTTCCTTTGTACTCCTTCAGATCTGTTTTTATAAGGCGTCCTGATGATTATACTACAGCACTGCCTTCCAAGGCAGTATGCCATCTACTAAGTCCTAAAACAAACTTCTTGCTGTGTGCACTTTCAGCCCCACGAGGTACTCCGTGTAAGCAGCATTCTGACCTGACTCTACTGAGTTAGTGAGACCCAGTTGTGTGTTTCTCAAGAGCAAGGAGAAAGGCTGGAGAACATGACACTTGAAGATAGGAAATATTACAGACACCCCATTACAATTTCCTCTCTCTGCTTTTTAACACACTCACTTTTCAATCCCATTGAAATGTTAGTGGAGGAAGCAGTTTGATGAGGAAGCTGTAGCAGCGAAGCAGGCTGGTTCTTTATCAAATGAAGCTCAGTACTGGCAGAACTGTATGGGACAGACTGTCCTGAAGTCTGCAAAGCTAGACAAACACATCTTTAAAACTTAAACTTTTTGAGGGCAGGAGCGAGATTCTGATCTGTGCTTGACACTAGCACCCTAGGATCTTAGCCTATGAGTAAGGCTTTTTGATGTTATGGCTAAATAAAAAGAGTATCTAGGACTTGGAAATGACTAATTGTATTTCTAAGAAATTGTTAAGCATGTTTGGGTATTAAGCAAATAGCTCTAGCTTTGACTAAGGAGTATATTTTAAGCATTTTTACATTCACCATCTCTGAGCTGGTCCCAGCTGGGCATGCAGTGGTTAACCTCAGGCCAACTTCTCCCTTCTTCTGAAAAGCTGGTTCCAGGAGGACACGGCCTGGCTTGAGAAAAGAAGGCTCTTTCATAGTTAAGTTTTTTCCAGAAACACTTGGTGTTGGTATAACTCTGTCCCTGTTGAAGCCCAGGGTAAAATTCTTTTTGTCTGTAATGCCAGGTATGGTTGGCCAGCACCAGCTGCTTTTAATGTCTCATCCTACACGACCAGCTCTGAAAAAGTTCCCTCATATTCACATACTGAATTTTCTCCAGAAAGAGCTATTTCTTTTCTCCATGGATGCAACTGAACGCATGTGCCAAGTTGCTCACTATCCCGCCAGGACTGACTACTTCATTTCAAATAAACCATAAAATGGCATGAATTACTTGGGGAGAATAAAATGTTCCCTTTCAGTATATAAGTTCATTATTTTTTCTCTTGTATGATGGTTTTGTCCATTTGTTTCATATAGGATTGTCCTTAGCCATATTTCAAAATAATGAATAGGAGGATTAAGTCTTAAAAACCAAAAGATATCATTTTCAGTTCTACCACGCATAGGATAAGCAGTTCATCTAATTTTTGATATATGATCTCGACCTGCCCACACAGTCTGCCCCATTTAGAACAACAGTAGTAAAGTGTGAGGGACTTTGAAAGGTTTCTGTCCATAGGAGTATCAACATTTGTTACCAACGTCTATTCCCATTTTGGTTTTCTGAGATTATAACATTTGATTTGTATTTTGTGTTTCAGTTCAGATAAACTTCAGAGCTCGGAGGGTAACAAAGCTGAGACCTAAGCCACACACCAGCTCCAACTTGCCAGTTGAAATGATAGCATTGCATTGTTTCCACAGGACAAGGACACGAACCGAAATCTCCAATTCCAGATCCGACATCTGTTCCAATTTAGCAACAAACTAAACTCATTCTCCATCCCCCATACGCGTATCCGCACATACGCACAATGGAACACTCAATTTTAAGGACATTTGCCTCTGGATCTGGATCCATGTTGGGCCACTTCTAGTTTCCAGACACAAGCATAAATCAGTCCAGTTTCGCTAGAAAGAACAGATTCACAGAGTGCCCCAGGCAAGGATCTCTACCCAACTTTCCTATCCCCAAATCTGGTTCTGCAGTAATACATTATAGTTGTTTTCAGCAGTGGAATAATATCACATTTGATCATAGTCTCACAGTGAAAATTTATGAGATTGTTCCCCCTAACCCTCCTGCATCTGGCCCTTCAGAGCTTATATCTATCTTCAGAAATCATATGAAAACCGTGTCTTTAACTCAGTCTGCTTTGAACCCCCAACATTCAAAGAAGAAAATGAAATATGGTAGCAAGAGGAATAAGAAGAGCTGTGAAGGACAGCAAGGTGGAGACTCTCCTCTGGGGACACTGGAGCCCATAAGCCTGCCTGACGGCATGGCCGGACTCAGTCTCTTGCTGCCCAGCTGTAGAGCAGCTTGGCCCAGCAGCACCAAGGAGCTGGGGTTGAAGCATCTTCCAGCTAGACAGCTGGTCGGTCGGTTTGGGAGGCTTGGCAGGGAGCTGTGGTGGTCTCATAGTTAACTAACCTTAGGCCTTGACTCAACTGCTTTTGTGGTGATGCCAGATAAAAGAGTCCCCCTGCCCCGCTTCTTGCCTCAGCTGCCCCTTCCCGCCTCAGAAAGTGCTCTTCTCCCTTCTCTTTACATTCAAATAGAATCCAAAGGTTGAGGAAATCAGAAATACATTGCTGATGTGGTCCCAAGATTGCAACTGCAAGGCAGGGAGGGAGCTGGTCACCCACAAACACGTTGCTGTTTTGCACCATGAACTCCATGAAGGTCATAGCCAGCCTCCCACTTGGTGGTTTTTATGCCAATCAGAAGTTGCAATGATAGCAAGCAGCCCTGAATGCCTGAGATTAGCAGGTAAGCCTCAGAAGCATTTAATTTTCCTGTGGTCTGTTTTCATACTTCACTTCACACACAAGTACATGGGCAATTTGGAGCCTCGAAAGTGAATCCATAGCACAAGTCAATGCACTGTAAAAAATATTTCCAGCCCCAAAGCATAACTACATTCATGTGCTAATACAATAAATATTTTTAAAGTCAAAGTAGCTTGAAATGCCATTTTCCCTTGTATGTTTCCTGCTAAGCTTGTGCAGCTTGAATGCTTTTTAACTTGTGAAAAATCCTAAATTTTTTATTTACAAAACACTGGCAGGGTGAGAGCCCTGGCATTAAAATCTCCCATTTAACAATAAACGAAGTGAAGCAATGTATTTCCACAGACTATTGGCAATGATCCTACTGGACAGGTGGGGAAAGACTCCAGCATCTCTACATAGCTTCTGCTGCTAATTATTTATGTAAATGTCTAATAATGGAGGGAAGTTACCAACTCATTTAATGCAACTTGCATACTGCTCACTGAATGCAACAGCTTTCAGCCCCAGGCTCAATTCAAACCACAGGCAGTTGTTAAATTATTTGCATTGATGGTCAGATCTCACATCTGTGGGGATGGAAGAGAGAAATGATGCCAAGTCTTAAGTTTCTTCTTTGTAAGTTCAAGGCAATGGGTAGATCCAACCAAGGAATCTCTACCTTCCCCTTAGGGACCCAGTTATGGGGAGGCACGGGAATGGCGACAGTTTGGGAAGTGATTTGTCCCACATAACACGCAAGTCAGATCTTCAGCAGGGGGAGAATGGCAGAGCTGGCTCTGATTCCATCTACCATCCTCCCCATCACTCTGCCTCACAAGGCGCTTCATCACTATCGAGCCTACGCCTCAGATCGTCTCTGCGTGGTAGGCAGACCCTCTCTCTCATTTTTTATTTTTACTTCCAGTGCTTTCCTGAGGATGAACAAAATGTACAGATCACACCCAGTGACCACAGAGTGATATATAAATCGTGTTTCTGGGATACACATGCTTCCTAGGGCTTCCTCTGATGCTGCCTGGAGCACTGCAGACGTGCTATCTGGCCTTTCCAAATCCCAACCCTCCGCAAGGGCAAGCGTAGCACACAGTCTGCTGCATCTGACTTCCAAAAGCATTGGGGAATATGCACAGAGGTGGAATATGCCCCTGCCTCATTGCTATTATCATATTACTTGTCCAGTATTTACCAGATTTTCTAGACATACACTCTCTTGGCCCAAGGTCTTGGCTGCATCATTTTAGATTAATCAGGCCTGAGCTATCCATGTCAAAAATGGGGTCATGGGGGGTGACATTCAAAAGGAGAGTTTGTCTTGACAACAGAAGAAACAAGTGCTGTCCCATATTCTAATCTGAAATAAAATGACAGCAGTTTTCCAGCAACTCTGTGAAAAATCTGTTAAACTGACTAGACTCCATCAGCCATGATGACAATCCCAGCACATATTTTCTTTTTCCTGTTTTCTATGCAATGAAGTGACCCAGAGATGTTTTTCCATTCATGAAACAAATTGGGAAATGTCAGGTTAAAGGCTGAAAAGAAGAACTTGGCTAGGAGCAACGCTGCTTTACTGTTATAATTATTTATAATTATTGTTAATATAATTGTATTACCAAATGAAATAGCTCTATTGTTTTACGCAACAGAAGTTGCAGGCCCTATGATTCATTGCACCCAGTTGCACAGCACTCTAGGGTAGTCTTAAAACACACTTCTCTATTAATCCTGAATAGACATGTGAACCTGCACGTACAATTTCTGGGGTGGCCTCGCGCAAATCATCTCGCCTGCAGCGAGACAGATGAAAACTGTGCCATTAAGGTCTGACCCTGAGCTGATGTAAAGTGGAGGAGAGCTATAGAAACTGCCATGCCACAGGCTTGTACTGAAAGCATCCCCTGGAGCCAGTAACAACCAGCAGTACGTGGTCCTAGCTCTCTGCATGTACCGCACCACAAAGGGACAGTCCCTGTAAAAACACCCATTTACACTGCAACAGTCAAAATAAATTTCTCCATTTAGATATCCCATTTGCATTGTCAGTCACACTCACGGTCTTATCTCCAGGGAACTTCCAACTGCTTTATATTCTGGTTGGAGTGCAAATTCCTACAACATGAAGCAAACACCTCTGGCCCCTGGAGCAGCCCTTTTCCCAGAAACCTACGTAGGAAAACCCATGGCACTCTAAAAGACCACATGGCAGAACTGAACCTTTCCATTCTAAATCCACTTTTATTGCTGTTTCCAACCATCATGGGAATCACAAAGCATGCAAGTCAGAAAACTGAGAGACCAGAGATCAGCTAAGTGGCAAATACCTTTCACTTGTGAGTTGCAGATCAAGCATCCAGCTGCTGCCCTCAGCACTGGACTCTCTCCCTAGTTCACAGGGACTCTGAAATCTGGTGCTAACCTCACCGCTCCAGTCATCAAACTGAAAAAGCTGCCAAATCTAACCTCTACAGCCAGCCTCTCCAATTTGTCTTCCATAAAACACAGTATCCAGCAATGCTGCCATACAGTCAACTGAGAACATTGACATCAGCAAAGCTGTTGAGTCCATTGGAGACCTCAACACAGCAAAGCAAGCCCCTCCACAAGCACACTTCTGCTCTCTGCCCACTAATTGGGCAACAAAGACAAAGTAAAAACCCCAGTGCTGAGCCAATGGATAAGCCGCCAGGAAATTTCAAACTGCTCCAAGCATGACGGCCAACAGAAACCATGATGTAAAGTTCAGAAGAAGGTCACTGCTCCAAAATCTCTTTCTAAAGAGAGATTTTGTTATAGTTTTTCTTCTGCAAGCATGCATCAATAGAGCTAGAGTACCACACAGACACAGAGAAGAAGGGTGGATGCATAAAAGAGATCCAAAATAAATTTTAAAGTACTTTTTGTCTGGATGGTTCAGGCTCATGTTTTCAACCTTTGGTACAATGTGTGCATCTGCAAAACTCTGCACTGATGGACATAGAAGTGGTTTAAATGGCTGCCCATGTTCTGCACAGCTGATAACCCACCTGCACCATAAGGTCAGTGGAGTTGGACAGATTCTACAGTAGTACCTGTCAACCATTTAGAGGGTTCACTCTGAATTTGGAGGCTTTATCTTGTGTACTAACATATTAGGACTTTGACTGAGGTATGCCTGGGCTAGTTCATATGTGATACAGGGCAGAGCTGGGATCAAGCCTCACACCTCCCATTCACCCACCTCCGAAACACCAGCCAGCTCCTGAAGGTGTCAAAAAATTTTTATGCTTACTAAAAAACTTTGTAGATTCAAAATGAAAGCGCTTGGCAACCTGAAGGAAAGGGATTACTTCCTCGCACTGCTTCCTCTAGTCTTCTGCATCTAACTGGGCGACAGCTTGCAGTTTTTCTATTTCGTGTCGTAATAACAGAGAGAAATATTACATTAAAGTGGGTACTGCTCTTCTTCGTTAAGACCAGACCATCTTTGTATTAAACAAGGGGGAAAAAAAAACCAACAAAAAACCTCTGGGTTTTCTGCCAAAAGCTGTGTGCTTTGCTTTGACTGAGGTCCTCTAGGAGCTCAGCACAAGCTAAGACAACAAATTGAAGGTATTTTGTCTTGTGCAATTTGGATATAGACTTAGTTTTTTTCAGAAGTAAAATAGAAACATGACACCAGTTCAGCCCCAGGTGCTTTCTTCTCTCATGTTGTGTTTCATGGCAGCTTTCCATATTTGAAGGCTATCACACATGGAAACCCATCTCTTATAACTACCCACAATCATTTATGTGACTCTCCAGATCAAGTCCACATAAGAACTATGTGGAATCATGACGACAGAAAGCAGCTTCAGAGATGATCCAAATAACCAGCATGGCTACACTGCTGAGAGTGCTGTCAGTCTGAAGGTCAATTCTAATCCCACTGGCTGTAAATACATAATCTGCTAACTGGCTGCTAAACAGTTCTTGCTGGGCTGTCAAAATATTTGCCTATAATCTGTTGTGTAGTCTCCTGTAGGGATCACTTCTCATGAGGTGATCACTTGAAGCTGCTCTAAAATACAGAGCAAAAACATGCTGCTGAGTGTTTTCAGAAAAATCAACTCACAATGGAAACCCAGGAGGACGGACCAGCAGATCTCCTCTCCCTCACGTCCACCACATGCGCACCTCCAATGTGGAGTCCTCTGATAAAGAATTAAATGACTTGTGGGTAGGAAATGACAAAGCGCAATTAAAATTACATTAAACTTTCTCATGGCTTTTCTCTGGTGTTTTCTGCAACAAAAATGTCAGAAGATAGTTTGTTTACTGTCCACAGATGCAATGACAACCACAATTGCTTCCCGAGGAACATTCAGTACAGCAACACTGCAGGTCCCTCTCTGCCACCACAGCGTATTTCCATGGCATCTACTGGGGACTGCCACCACTGAGAACACCACGAGGTGCCCTGCCTGAACTCAGAGGGCCAGACCCGCTTACAGCAGAGAAGGAGAAAACCCATACCACCTGCTAGGAAGAGACCAAGGGAGACATCATGCAACCACGGGCTACAGTGCACCTCTAAGGGCAAAACTTCTGCTTCTCCATTTAAATCGGTATTAAACTCATGACACTCTTCCCGACTTAAAAATATTATCAGTGAAAGGAGAAGCAGGTTAACAAGATTAGCCCTACAGATGTTTCCATACACTGAACTACATGACTGTATCCTCATACACTTGCATAAAAACTCACACAAGGGTTTTCACTAAAGCCTATCGGCAACTATTCACCTAAGCAGCTGCCTGTTGCTCCAGATAAAATGCTTATCACATTGTAGTCTGGCCCACTGCATGTTAAGCACATTCAAGTGAGAAGGTGAGTGATTCATTCAGGCTACTTCCATTTCTGGGACATGACTCTGACCTCAGACATTTGTCTGGGCTGTTCCCATTATGATTCCCTTTTCTGAGTGGCGATCAAAGTTCTGAGAATAGCGGGAGGAAGATCTCCTCCTGGGCATCGCAAGAGCTTAGGATGTGTCAGATAAATGCATCAAAGAGGAGATTATTCTTGAACGCTAAAAACCCACTGGAAATATATATGACAGCCCCAAGGCAGTCTGACACTAGCATCCCTCAGCTGGGGCTGTTAGACAAACAGCTCATATTTTACTCAGAGTAAAAAAATTGCACACATTGGTTCTCTGACGCTCTTTAATCTTAACACAGCTGTGAGCTTCTTTCAGCAGAGAAACCTTCTGGGTGAACGTGACCTTTGGATAAATCCTTGCATGTTCTCTGTGGTGGTATTTATTGTTATAGTCAGGCTAATGATTCACTTTGTGAACAGCCCTGGGAGGGATCGTTTTTTCCAGCAGCCCCACAGCCCTGTAAACGTGTTCCTCCATCACTGTCACACCTGTACTGTAAAATGGGAAAACAAAGGGTCAACCAAAAGAAAAAAAGAGATATTCTTTCACACTTTCATTTGGATTACTGCACAGAAAGACATGTTTACAAGATACATAAAGGAACACTAGAAATTTTTAACGCTGAGGCAACTGGCTTCTGATAGACTCTGTGCAAAGTTATTACTGTCTTCTGGAAACACTAGCTACCAGGGCATAACGCATTTTCCTGGGCCAAAAGAACAAGTAAGGTGTCACTGCGCTTGCAGAATGTTCCCATTTAAAGCAGGCAGTGGACGCTGCAAGAGACGAGGACAAAACTAATACAAGCCTTGAAAACTAAACCACTTGTCTCTTTGCCAGCTTTCAGAAACACCATTAATCTTAAGATAAAGCTGGTTTTCTTGCAGTTGACACTCAATATCACAAAAATTGTTTCTGCTCCTATTGCACATAAGCATAGTAATCCTCTCTTGGTCATTCCACACTCAGCTCCCAACACAATCCTTTTGCTGAGCCACCAAGAAGCCTAAATTCGGTCTGACTGTGTAATTTGACAGGCTGCAAGCTGCCAAGGAAGGGAGGCATCAAAAACTCCTGGCTAAACTACTTCTCTGGGTCTAACTGTTGAATGGTTTATTGGGCTACTTTGTGAAATACAGTTCTGTCTAGAGCCCTGAGAACCGAACTAGCCCTGCTCTCCCCATTCGAAAAAAGATGAACCAAAGCGTTGGTTCATGTCAAACTGGAGGGCTTTCTCACATCTGAATGGAAAGCAGACTTAAGAATTTTATTAGTACCTTAAGCTTGAAAATGAAGGATGCTGCCAGCCTCGAGCCAGCATCTGCAAGAGATTAATTTCATAGAGACTGTTAAAAAAACCAGCAGTGTTCAGATCTTTAGCAATGTATATAATTCAGGCAACGGTCAGAAGCAGGCAAAAATACATGTGCTGTATATGTAGGAGTGATAGACATGTAATATGATGGTTTATGAGATCAGGCTCTGATCTCCGACTTTCCTGGCTCAAACTCTCTTCTCTTCAGGCACCTGATGTTTTTGAACGATAAAACTTCTAACACAAAAGCAACAGCAATGGTGACCTGGAATGAGTTCAGCTGTGTTTTCTTGCTTCCCAGCAAGGAGCCGTCCACGTCATAAAAGTCACCACATTGCTTGCAGTAATTCTGAGATGTAGTCAGCAACTGGATAGATACAAGGATGATACCAACCGTGAACTTCGGCAAGCTGTGCTGTCACAGCCTGAGATTGAAACATAACAGTAGGACACAACAAGAAGCTGCTATTACTGCTGTTCATATTGTACCCAGTCAACACACAACACCCCCTCCCTCAGGCTACCAATCCAGCATTTTCATGCACTCTACATAACCCCAACAACTGTATGCCAAAGGGGCATATCCAAAATTAACAGGCTCAATGCTGTTTTTTGTAAAGCATGGTAACAAATACTGTAACAAGCTTTGGAATCATTCTGAAAGATGAAGAAACAAGATCCTATCCTTGCATAAGGTTGTTACTGAATGTCTCTACCATACAACCTTCTGTTTTCAGTCAACATCCAGACTGGGTAAGCCTTAGGGGAAAAAAATCAAGCTTAGTTTCCTCTCAGTCAATATTGGTTCTTAAGTCAATAAATCTTAATATTGACCACAATATAGAAACCAGTAACTGTTTAATATCTTCTTCTGGGTTTTAATTATAAACACTGAGGAAATTTGTCAACTCCTGACTTCCTAGTCATCTGGAAAAGCTTTAAAACATTCTGCATAGACCACTGTCTATCAGGCACATCATGGTTATGGAACTAAAATGTATTCCACAAACAATTCTCTAAGCATGTAGACAGGATCTTTAACCTTGGCACGACTTTGAATCCAGTACCTGCATCTGCTGCAAGGATGGTGAAGATAAATAAATAGCATCTTTTTATGTCACAGGAGTTATTTTTTCTGGTGCCACAGTTAAATTCCTCTGCCCATATAAAACTGTAACTTCCATACATGAGGAATGTTGAAAAAAATCCCTGTGGAATTCCATAACTAGAAAGCATTCCTAGCCAAGTACTTTATCATTTGGAAAGAAATATGAACAGCACCGAGAGACAAAGAGAAATAAAAGAGACAGGTGAAGGAAAGTCTGAGGGCTACAAGAGAGCACACTGTGCATGCAGCTGATAAAGAGAACCACGCAATGTGAATTCCTCACCTCAAAAACCAGATGGGAATCCTGGCCAGGGATATCACTTGGCTGTCCCATAACACAGGCTATGGCTACGGAATAGATTATGTCAAGTCAGGCAGCAGTCTAGACATCTTGGGAGAAAGCATGGGCTCATGAGAGAATACTCTGCCGGAGGAGTTTGTTCTCTCATTGCCTCTCTGCCACCATGTTTTCTGTGATCTCACCTGGCTGTGCAGAGTACAGGTTTCACTGCATTCTTCATCTGCACGGGGTGGATGGACACCAGTTTGAAATGACTATCTAGAGACCAAACTAAGCAGGGAGACAAACTATCTGGAGATCAGTACAGTTGAGTTAAAGGAGAGCTGGAAGATAAACCAAATATCCCCTTACTGATGGGCTGAAATGTCTGTGTACTGTATTTTAATTTTGTGCTCGTGGGTATTTTTGAAATCAGATATTCACTGCTAATGGTTTCAGTGAAGATCTGGGCCTTCTGTAAACTGAGGATTCATGATGCAAATAGCAGGAACTATGAATTTCAGACACTGACAAAACACAGCCTAATTCATGCATAGAATCTGAGAGCATTCAATGGCAGAAAAAATAGCCACTTGTTTGTGGGATATGTGTAGTTCTTCTCTGATTACAGAACAACCTTTACTCCTTCAAATGATATCTTGGTGATCATTCTCTATATTGTCAGTGTATCATCTTTGCCATTGGAAACAAGGCCAAGACGCGTATCCCTCATGCCCTGAAGTCTATAAGCCTTTTTTGAAAAAGTTTTCTGTACCCGCAGCAAATCTTGAAATCATTGAAAGTTTATGTCACTCTTTGAGGACATCTAGGACATCTATGATCTCTGTTATGACCTTGCCATGCTGCAAAATATCCCTCCAGAGAGTATGGAAATTTTTTTCACAAACAATGGGCTGAGAAATCAGTACAACAGAGAAGAACCACGTAGACAGACAGATGAGCAGAACAACAAAAATGGGCTTTCAAACCTCAGCCAAATCCTTGATATCTGAAAAGACAGTATGGCTTTTTTCTTGCATATCGACTCCTCCTGCCCCAAAAGTAAGTCTTTTATAGTCCATGCCTCAATCCATTACTAGGTTTTCACTTGTTTTAAGATTCTTACTTGCCAAAGACACATTGCTGCATGGAGTATTATGAGGTTGTCGTCTAACTAGGCCTTACAGGAGCAGAGAAGATTTAGTACCTTCCTAAAAAGATTAGCAATGCTTTCTTCTGAAAGTTTGAGAAGAACTTGTGCTTTGACAAAAATAAGACAATACATTTCTTGTGCATGTGAAACCTCTTAAATCCTATCAGAAGGACTTGAGCTTGAGGCCAGGAACCAGGCACTTTCACGTTTTAATCTCAAATCTGCTCTTGGCTTCCTGCATAGCAAAGAACTCTTTCTTCATTTCAACAACTTTAAACCAGGGTGCAGTGAGAATTAAATGTTTACACTGCAATTTGAAAATGTAAAGTGCTAAAAAGGAGCACTTAGGAAATGAACTTTGTAAACTTCTTCCGCTGCCATGGTATCCACCATCCTCAACAGCCTCTTACTTCATGTACTCATAGACTACATAACCTTAAGCACTCACTCACTGTAAACTACATACCTCACTTGAGAGCTGATGTACAAAAATCAGCTGTCTGAATACCTTAACACTTACGACAGCTTCCTCTGGACTGATCATAAGAGAAATGACTTGTTATTAATTTTCACATGCTGGATTTATTTTAGCTTTTATGTTTCAGGAATATTATATAAACAGAATGTTAGTTGTAGGAGTACCCAGGAATGCAAGAAAACATATGGCTCCAACTCCCTTCAGTATTCCCAGCACATTCCCCACCAATTTTAATTTCAACTGGCTTAAGTGGGGGAGTCAGGGAGAGACTTAAATGCTCTCATCCTCTGCATATCACGATGAAGAGGTGAAATCACAGCACCTGCAGAGCCCTCCATTTGGGTGAAAATGTAACCCTACTGCTCCCTTTGGGTGAGGAAAGGACTGGTTATGTTGTATTTTGGATCCAGTGGCATTTTAGTTCTATCTCTGCTCCAGGATGGCACTGGCAATCTCCAGTCTTGAGACCTCACCATGTTAGCGTAAGTCTATGCCTGCTCTGATGAGTCCATCAGAGGCAGAGTTAATTACGAAAGCAGAGCCACGTACGTGTGTTTCTAAGTGGTGTCTCAACAGTCTATAGGGTGGGTGAACCTGACACACATACCCACACATCCAGCCTGTGCCATGTACCTTACCCAAGATTAGGTATTGAGATGGTAAATATTTGAGATGGATAAATATATATTCCTGTATTAGCACAAGTACCTCCTCCCATTCTTGCCTTACTTCCCACAAGTCTGCTCGTTGCTCCAGTGTTGCAATGCCCTAGGGTACAATAATCCTCAGGTGCCAAGATTTGACGTGGAGGGTCATGAGCTTTTGCTGTCATGCCCCAAGCCCTCATCAGCACTGGCCCTGCCGCATACGGCTGTTTAGGACCCGTGTGCTCACACTTAAAGGAGGGTTGTGCCTGCCGGTGCCTGGTGCTCGATCTGATCTTGCTCTCGGTGCTCTGCTGCCCAGGGAACGAACATTTTGCAGGTTGGACGGCGGCAGCAGTAGAGGCCTCCCGAAACGGCTTGTGCTGTGTTTGTTTGCGAGGCTGCGTAAATCACCATTAATGTGAGGTGCTGATTCCTTCATGTGCTGTGAAGACTGAAGGAAAAACGAGGCTTGAGTAATTAACAGAAGTTAATTGCTTTACACACTAGCACTTTGCACACTTGAGAGAGCAAGTGTGCAGTATGGGACCTTCACATGCCTATTGATACAGCAAGCCCTTGTGGGCACGGACAGGAGAGGAGCAGATTTGCCTTTACCCCGGATTGCTACATTATACCACAGATAGCTACTAAAAAGCTGACATAATGCAAAGGTCCCCAGAGATCTTGAAGACTAGGAACAACCCAGACTTTTTGGATGCCCTGTGAGATTTATGAAATAACAGCAAAACAGAAGGAAAAACCTTCAGCTACACCCACAAGAAAGCTTTCAGTTATATCTAACCCATATAAAGTCTCCAGAATGGACATGTGGCGAGTCAGCTCTCCAAATGACAGTGACAGCAAGCTCGATAAGCTGCTCAGAGCTGTCAAAACCTTCCTAAGGCAAACTTTCTACAGAAAACTTTTTTGTGCCGGTCACAGCTCACGTCCTGCTTTGTCTGGTTATCCTGCCAGAAGCATAAATGAACTCATAAGAATAACAGGAGGATTAGGTTAAGCTTATTTTTAAAATGTTTCCCACAAATTCGTCTCATTTGCCTGCTTATAAACACCCTCGTTCATCTTTGCTGTGTGTCTAATTAGGCAGGATATTCTGCAGGTGGCTTAAAATAGGAGCTGAAATATAGTAGCTTTGCAGTTATGCATGTTAAAGGAAAGGTAATTAAAATTTCATGCTATGAGATGTAAACTGATCATCTCAGGGGCCTGAAAGGGATTCCTCCACCATATATGACATGGCACAGTTGGCCAGCTACAGTATGGGTGGGTTTCCTCTTCCTTGCAACACTTACTAGCCTCTGCCAAAGGCAGAATATGAGATCCGATGGGTTGGTTTCTTGAATTATTTATTCACGGAAATAAACATGTTACTATCAGCTAAGCATCTCTGGATTTTATTCAAAATCAATACTGCAATAAAGTTTAAAACATAAAAAGCTAAAATTAAATTAAAACAAACTAGCAAAGAAAGCCTTGCTGTGGAGATGTCTTAGGGGATAATTAAAATGAGATCGAACAGAGGTCTTGGACTTTGTAGCAGCTGTACTTAAAATTCCGCAGTACCTGACAGAGACATGGGGTGGTTTCCTCTGATGATGCTGACAACTTTTCTGCATCTCTCCAAAAAATGGGATTTATTTTCGCAGCTAAAAAGCATACTTCAATGTAGCAAGTATTTTTGCTTTGAGAATGGATCAAGTTGCACCAAATGGCAGGTGGAGTCTTTTAAAACATTTCCACAAGGGAGGATATCACTCTGCTTTTCTACCAGTTCCTCCCCACACCTGCTCTCCTCTTCTTTTTAAAAATCATGCATTGTATTATATTACTGAAACATCAGGGGTGTTTTCCAGAATGTGAAAGGGCCCTTTCCAAAAATACTTGCGTATGCAACAGGGACATGCCTGTATTTTGCCATGAGAGTCCTGGCGTACTGTGAAATAGTGGCATTTTAAGATTGCAGCTTTAATAAGGATATTAGAGATAGCACACTCTGTATTAAAGAAGTTATGCTTAGGGCATGTTTAAAAGCCTATCAGATAAGCTTTGAAAAATGTCAGGGATAGCAGACCTAGCATTGCAGACTTTTCTACAAACTTCTTACAGCCAAGAAGAAAGAACCACAAGTGAACTCAAGTTAGCGAAACACAGAAAGGGTCCCTCAGTTGCCTGTGGCCAGACAAATTAGGTCTTCTGCCTTGGAAAGCCACCTCTTAGATTTCGCCTAGGAAAAAAGTGGCAAGCAGACCGGATCTGGGAGCCCTGATCTGAATGTGGTTCACTTTGTCTACCTCTGTAAAGAACGGACCTGCTGTCTCTGAACCAGCTGAAGCTTTCTTAGATTGTCTGTGGTACAGCAAATGGTGGGAAGGTTAACCAAGGATTACTAACTGAGGCAAGAGATTAGTGTAATAAACGTGCACGGTACAGGAACAGTCACAATGATGAAAACCTGTTGCCCACGTAAGCAAAATTCCCATTGACTTCTACGAATCAGGGTTTTATCCCATGACTCAAAGGCACTGTAGAAAAACAAACAAAACCACCCTATCAAGCCTCTGTTAAAGGTAATCCAGGAACAAGTTCTGAGAATGCAGTCCATATTGACAAATGAGAAGGTCATTTACGGTACCGTGCTTTTCTGTTAGATGTCTCCCTCTCTCCTTCCTTCCCCATAGTTCCTACCGTCCTTCAGGACCGTTTTTGTCTCAGCCAAACTGATCTTACATTTTCACATAGAGGCTCACATCTGTCAGACACTGGGCAATGAGGAAGACAGTATTTGGTTATGAAACACCTGACTTGAATTTCATTGAGCCAGGTAATAAACCAGAAAGAGATGAAGTTTTACTAGGCAGAAGCAGGTTTTTGTAATAAGTCTCTATATACCTGCATGTGTGATAATCACAAATTGAGTTCTTGCCTGGAAAAGAGAGAAAAGAAGCCTCATATTGCACTTGCAACCAGTAGGAAATAACATTTCATGCAGTGTAAAAGGACAGCGTTGGGTAGGGTTGTGATCATGTAATTAGGTAAGCAAAACACATTCCAGACATGCCATCCTTTGAAGGAAAGGAAACTTCCCTGGGTTTTAATCACAGCGTAGTATGCTGCTTCATCTGGTTTTCCTATAAAAAAATCTTTCCTTGTTAAAAAAAAAAAAAAAATCATTAACTTTCCATATAGGGAAGCACAAAGTGGGTCATCAGGGAAGCATGCGCTTCTCGGCTGGAAGAAAGCCACGGATGGTCCCAGGTGAATGGTGTCTGTCCAACACCACGGACTTGTCAGATTTTGGAGCCCTCTCCACCCTCATCGCCCCCATTCCCAATACCTCAACAGGAAAGGAGACATCTGTGAATCCTCTGGCGCTGCTTCAATGTTTTACAGCTGTAATAACCACCGATATGAAGAGAAGAATGTTTTCTAGCCCCAAATTCCTGAGGTACTTTTCTAAACAGACACAAGTGGATGGGGCTTGGTTACGTGAAAAATATGCCGTCAGGGGCAGGGGTGTGGGGGAAAGATGAAGAGGAATTATGATCTGCAGATAATTGAGCTCAGCTTGGCTTCAGATTTATCTTTTCTGACCACTCAACCTATTTGTCCAAATCCAAACTTCTAATCCTCAAATCTAAACAGTATTTTTCTGGCAGCTTGCACTCACTCTTGGCTACATCAGATGAAAAATACTTCAAGGAGGAGGCATAAAACAGTGGTGATCTATAGACTTATACATATGTGGCATTTTTGCAGTACTCCTTACCATCAGCATATAGGTAGCAAAGGTTGATGCTTGCTTCTAGAAATCCCAAAGTGCATCCGACACTAGAAAGTCCATTTTCTCCCATTTGTTAGCACTGTCAGTCACAGTGCCTCTTACCTGGATGACAATGAGTTCATCACAGCCTTACATAAGATGCACAGGCTGCCATTTAGAAGTGGTTTGGGGAATCATGTTTATTCATATAGGGGCATAAAGTAAAGGCAGCAGGCAGCCTGGTCAGATATGTGTGGAGAATGTATTCCCAAGTACCAGTGCTCTTGTAAGGGTTGGGAACACCGGCTCTCCCAGTGCCTGCGCATTTAGGCTTAGTCCTTTGCGCATTTCTCCAATGCAGATCTGCAAAGGATCACTTTGTATAAGTAGAATGATATAAAGCAGAGTATTTTTGTACAGAAAGCCTGAATTATTAAGCACTTAACAACGCAAGTGACTAAAGCTCCACTGGTAACTTCAAATAGATGGAAGACTCAACGATGCTGAACAGAGCAGACTGGAAATTGGACCATCTAGCTCATGGGAAACTCGAGTCCTGGTGCAGATTTGCTTAAAAAAATACAATCATTATTTCAAATATTTCTCAATTCTATTCTAATCAGAAGCTCCCTGGTTCGTACAGCTGCTCAGTGAAAATCTGCCCAAGAAGCAGAGTAAATTGTTTCATCCTGAGCTCATCTCTGCTGTGGTTACACTGCTGCTAGTACCCAGACTCAGGGCCAGCTTCGGGCAGGCGGTCTCACAGGCGTAGAAATGTTCCTACCTTAACATGAGGGCAAGTGGGAGCAACAGCCCCTGCTCTGTATCAGGTCTGCAAGGGGATCGGACATGGCTTTGTGCCGTCGGTCCTTTTTTCGAGCCAACATCACTAGCTTGTCTTCAAGGAGGGGACAGGCCAGCTCTGCCCTGGGGCAGGCGGAAAGACAGATAAGGAGAATGGGGCAGGAGCAGGAGCAGGGGTAGGAGTAGGAGCCACCCTGGTGAGCAGTCAGCCCTTCGGTTACACCACAGATGAGCCCTGGAGCAGCCCGGTCTCAGCTGGAGCAGCAGAGGCGACTGCTGTGCCCACATGCACAGCCAGGACCAGAAAACCTTGTGGGGAGAACTTGGCAATACGCACCCTTGGCAACACACAGAGGGCTCCAGAGGTCCCAGTTCCACCCACTCCTTTAACACTTGAAATGGGCCTTTCTGAAGTCATTCTCCAGCCTACATTTCTTTTGCACCATCCTGCTGAGCGAACATAGGGGCATAACCACATGAATTTTACAGCTGTAGGACATCATTGTTAACAAGGGGAAAAAACCTTCAAACCTTCTGCTTCAAAGCCACAAACTCTTGATGCCCATCTTTTAAACAGAGCCCGTAATTAACTTAGCAATGCTACAGCTCACACGCTCTCTGCAGCCATTCGTGGCACATCCGCCAAACTTAATAACAGGGAGCTGATGGACTACACAACGTTGCAATTTATACTCTAACTCTAAACAATAATATTTTCTTTAGTTAAGTGGAAATTTTTAGAAAAACGGCAAGACTGCAGGAGTTAATTGCATAAAGTTAATTGGTTAACTGAAATAGAAACTCATTAATAGATTAACTGAAAGCTAAGATGGAGTAATGTCAGCACAGTCACAAGGAACATTTAAGACAAGAATAGCAATAAAGTAGATTTGCAATTCCTGAATGTATTTGATTAACAGATTCAAACAAATGAGGCTATTACTATGTTAATTACTGCTTCCATAAAATACTGAATATGATTAAATTCAAGTGTTTGAGAGAAAAACATACCTCTTAGGACAATTAAAAAAGAGAAAAGAGTAACTAATTATTTGGTATGCTGTTGTCTGTTAAAAATGTAATAATAATAGCAACAACAACAAAATATAGAATAATAATAATAATAGGAAGAGTAATAACAGTTAAAAGGCTTGTCTCAAGAGTTAGAAGCACAAATTTTCCAGTCTCAAATTGGGAAATTTACTGCATGACAGAAGCAAGACTGAATATTTTTCCAAAGTTATGGCAGTAGTGAGAGTCTTCAGCAATGTCTAACTAGTCATTTATGTGTAGGTGTGTTAGAGATGGGCGATACACTGATATCATGTTGATGTCATGTTCCAAATCTGTTGGTGATACCAAACTATTAAAAAAAAAATACTAGAAAGCCACGGATGCTAATGATGGCAAGTGTTACTAGGAGTATTAGTCCCAAGCCTTCCATTACGGTGCCTCCTGGAGCCCAGTCTGTCCCTGTATCAAGCAGCGTTGCTGGGCTTCTCTCACTGCGGTCTCCACGCCCCTGTTTGGGGCTGTCTGCTCCTTTGCCTCCCAAGGACGCTCCCGAGAGGCGTTAGCCATGGCAAAGCAGGCATGGGGGGCACACTGGGGACCTGCCCCCCCACGCCATGTTGCTCCCTGGCCTCACAGGGGCTGCAGTCACCCCCAGGTCCCTGCTCCATCACAGCTCAAAGACGCACAATGAGATCATCCATGGGGTAGGGCTTGGTGAGCACAGAAAATCCTCTTCTCCTTCCTCAAGTCCCCTAAGCTCCCCAAAGGCTCATCCAAGAGCTTAAATAGTACCGTAATATTTCTTGATAATGTGATAGAGCTTTTTCTGGTAACAGCAGGATGAGAAATTCGGATGGTATCACCTATTTTTAGGGCTGCTTATACTCAAGAGCAGCTTCAGGAGTCTGAGTGCAAGCTTTACTGCATACATGGTCAAAGGACCCTCTGTAAAAACCTGCTACTGAGTAACCTTGGAAACTTTTTCTTTTTTGGGCAAGGAATAATCCAGGATGCTTAGCCATATTAAAATATCAAAACACACAAGTGGCAATGGTGACAACTGTCACTGCTAATCTCTTCTTCACCCAGGCTTTACCAAAATCTCCCGGAAACTCAAAATCATTTCACTGTTTAATGAACTTGCCTCCATAAAGTTCAACCCTAAGGGTTATTTTTAGAGTATTACTCATGAGTACTGAACAACTAGCAATGCATTAAAGACAAACAAAAAATACCAACCCAAAACTAAACAAAACAAACCGCAATTAAAAGCCCATAAAACGTGTCTAGTTACAAAACAAAGAATTAAAAGAGTGGTGTAAAATTAGATGCTAAAATTGTTAGTTTGCAGTCTGGACTATTTCAAAATCCTTTCTTGTGTGCTTATATTGTGCTTTCTTCTACCATGCACTTTGCAGAGAAACAAGAGTCACCAAAGTCACATCAAAAAAATGGTTGAGGGCAAGGTGCACAACCATTTCTCCTGAGGTGTCACAGATCTGTCAAGGTCAAGCTCAGGAGTAAGCTGTTCTTCACCCCACAACCATGCAGCTAGATCTCCACTCTTTAAAACATTAACCATATTCTTTTCACCTAACAATCATGACAATCTTGCTGTATATGTTTTTTGGATGGCTAACAAAAGGAGAAACTACAGCTGTAAAAAGCATGAGACTTAAAATGAATTTGAGACGTCTTCACAGAAATCTCCTCAGTAACACAATGTCAGACAAATGTTTGCAATGCATTGTTCGCTGCCTTTTTTGGTAGTTGGAGAAAACACACCCTAATTCGTAATGTTCCTGCTGAGTTTATTTCTATTTCTGAGAATTCTTATTAACAACAGGTCACTACTAGAGCAGCATAATGAAAATGAGGTAATGTTGATAATATAAGCAAGAATGACCAAGAAAGGTTAACTCTTGAGAATGCAGTATTTCAAATGGAAAAATTCCATAATACATAATGTTGGAGAGTAAAAACTGAGAAGCTATTCAATTCAAAGAGGAGATGAATAGAAAAATGAAAGAACCTGACCTCACCATTCTGCCTCTTCACTTCTCTTACTGCTAGGAGCTTGTTTATAGTCAGAAAAGCAGAATTGGCAAAATTTTAAGTAAACCTAGCCTGGAATTAGAAAACATTGACTAAATATGCTTTTCTAAAAGACCTCAGTAAAAAGCTGTACATGTTAATTTAAATTTATTTTAATGGTAATTTAAATTTTCTGCAATAGTACGTCACCAGCAACAGGCTATTTGAAAAAAATTAATGAAAAATGCAAATCTCTTAGGTACTCATATTTATACTTATATACACACACATATTTATATATGCAAAGATTTATGTTAGAAAGGTTCCCAGAAATTTCTTGACTCTGTGTCCCATAATCATTACCTACTTGCAGGAACTTCCTAGTATGAAAAATGGCCATGGTCATTGAATAAAGTGCTTGCTACAACTTTGTCAGTTTCTAACAAGAAGTAGCATTCTACTAAATATCATTATTTAATTTTAATTTATATATTATCCTTGATTCCTGTATTGGGAGCTGAGCATTCTAACAGCTGGCAACATCTAAATGGAAGCAAATGAACAGCTACTTCTGACAGAATATGATGGTCATTTCAACATAAAGTTTCCTTAGGGAAAAAATAGACTTTTCTACAAAAGGATATAATCACATTAAATACTTGCTTGATTTCATTGTCTTTCCCAGACAAATAGAAGACATTGTTTTAAAGGAACAGAAATGCTCTATGGTAATTCTTGTGTGCAAGCATGTAGAGATTTTTTTTCTGGCTGCTGTAGCCAAAATATAAATCATTTTCCAATGTGGTGTCAGGAAGTGTATTGCACTAAATTAATCACAAGCTACTTTAAAAAAGGAACAAAAAATCCACTGCAAAATGAAACAAATCTCTCTGTGCCTGCTTTCCATTTGCATTGTCATCACTTACCTTTAGAGGACGATGGAAGTGAGAAGGGAATGTTGCTGAAATGCATTCAACAGACCCTGTGTGTTAGCATCTCTAATACTCTCTGCTATGCCTCCAGTCAGTGGAAAAGATAAAGTATTATAACCTGCACACAATATAATCTTCACTCTTTGCCAGGCTCCTAGCACGGGGATACACTATAGCAAACTAAATGCAGAAGCACGTAGACTACAAGCCAAGTTGTGTGTCTTCTTCTAGCATTTCCCAGTCCCAGACGTATTCTGCTGGGGTAGATAAAAGTCTTTCTGTCTCATTATAAAAGAAGAGGAAAGGCAATTCATAAGGGAAATGGAGTCATTTTAGAAAGCTTTTCCTAATAAGCCCCATAGTTCAGCAGATGTGCACAAGTAGGGAAAGCTGGGAGTGGAGAGATCAGGCAGCTCCATCCGCCATCATACAACTGTGACTAGGCTTGCTTTTATCTTTTGTGTCAGGCAATCAAAAGAAAAGCCAATTTTATTTACTGAGTAAGGGGCAAATAAACTCATGCCAATTAAAGAACAGAAATGATGTCTCTGTGGTTTAGACTGGAAGCATTTTAAAGATAAAAATACTTGAATAATTCACTCAGACAAGGCTTCTAGATCCTCATCTGTCTTCCTTTGCTCCCAGGGCAGGGTGGGCATGCACTGAACTTGTTGTTAACTCTCTCCTTTCAAACTCTCAACCCACAAACTACACCATCTGAGAGGCACTAGTAATATTTAATATCCCTGCTTTAATAAAGTCATTTTCAAAATGCCCCTGGGAAGACACACTTCTCTGGACCACAAGCAATAGCAATTAAAGTCAGCCTCAACTTTACAGCTGACTTTGAAATCAGAAAGACCTTACCAAAATGTTTTGAAGTCTCTTCCCTGACTCTCCTCAGTCTCCAAAAGTACTTTTTCTCTAGGTGATCACAAGCATGCCTGCCTTTCTCACTGTTGGCCATTTGGGTCTTTATTAGCTCAGGACCATCTTCTTTTAATTCCTGACTCAGAAAAACTCATCATAACGTAACTCTAAGCTTGTATATCAATTCTTAGTAAAAGCAGCTCAAAGCATGTGCTCAAACACTACTGAAATTGGGCCAACTGTGTGGTTTTTCTCCTTGCATAGTAACTTACTATCTCCCTCTGCAGCAAGCCACACTTACCGGTAGAATGTGGTATAATCCACTGTTGAATGACAGCTCTGAAACTCCCATGCTTTGAGTTTCTGGCATTCCCGGTGAGCTCGGAGTTTCACCCTGACCGTCCCATGACAGAGCTCGGGCACAGGTTTTCGCTGCGGGCGGCTGCAGAACTCATTGGACTCCACACGCCAGGACTCGGCAAAGTCATCCACATCAAACTTAAAATTCCCATCCCCCCCAATCAGGTCATCTCGCTTGTGCCCATTGTAATTGCCACACAGACCACAGAGTTTGCCTTTCAGATGCGGTGCAGCCATGACTTCCACAAAACTGTCTCCATCCCATGAGATTTCCAAGCCTAATAAAGAGATGAGACAAAAACACGCACACACAAAAAAGAGAAGAATAAGAAATTGAGGATAACAAACTATGCCATATGTTTGTGAAACAGTGTTCATGGGAACCTAAACAAAGCCATTGGCTCCCTTCTGATAATGTTGGATTTTTATGTACCTCCCAGTAGTAAGTGCCTCTGGCAAGTGTAGTGTTTCTTAAATCACAGTCCATTACAATACTCTCAAGCCTGTCTGTGTTTATTTTTATTCCTCCTTGCTAATGAACAGGGTTATCCTAAAAAATCTGGAGCCAAGGCAGAACTACTCTCAACACTGAAAGAGAGCGCTTGCAAAATTCTGCAAACTGAATTTGCTAGGGCAAATTTCTAGCTGATTTCACAGGGGGGCCAGAAATTCAGCCATTGTCACCCATTGCACAGGTCATAGAATCATAGACTTGTCTAGGTTGGAAGGAACCTTTAAGATCATCAAGTCCAACCATTAACCTAACACTGCCAAAACCACCACTAAGCCATGTCCCTAAGCACCACGTCTACCCATCTTTTAAATACCTCCAGGGATGGTGATTCAACCACTTCCCTGGGCAGCCTGTTCCAATGTTTGATAAACCTTTTGGTGAAGAAATTTTTCCTAATATCTATCCTAAACCTCCCCTGGCACAACTTGAGGCCATTTCCTCTTGTCCTATTGCTTGTGGCTTGGGAGAAGAGACCAACACCCACCTTGCTACAACCTCCTTTCAGGTAGTTGTAGAGAACGATAAGGTCTGCCCTCAGCCTCCTTTTCTCCAGGCCAAACAACCGCAGATCCCTCAGCTGCTCCTCATAAGACTTGTTCTCTAGACCCCTCACCAGCTTTGTTGTCCATCTCTGGACATGCTCCTGAATCTCAGTGTCTTTCTTGTAGTGAGGGGTCCAAAACTGAACACAGTATTTGAGGTGGGGCCTCACCAGTGCTGAGTACAGGGGGACGATCACTTCCCTAGTCCTGCCTACCACGCTATTCCTGATACAGGCCAGGATGCTGTTGGCCTTCTTGGCCGCCTGGACACACTGCTGGCTCATATTCAGCTCATATTCAATACCCCCGGGTCCTTTTCTGCCGGGCAGCTTTCCAGCCACTCTTCCCCTAGCCTGTAGTGCTGCAGGGGGTTGTTGTGACCCAAGTGCAGGACCCGGCACTTGATCATGGGCATCCAAAGGTGTCCATGCCCTGTGAGACTCCACCAATGACCACCTTATGGAAAACAACCTTTTCTTGCCTGCAAAGCTGACACTGATCACTCATTTTGGTGAGTACAACTGTTCCAATACAAGTACCTTATTTTGTGTGGGTAAAGAGAGTTAAAAAGATGACCACAAAGAGATGTCAGATGGGTAAAACTGTTCTAAGAAGGCATTCTGAACTGGATTCAAACTGTTCACTCAAAAGGTGTTAATTATCAACCTTTTGAAGTTGTCAGCAACACCAAAGAATGATGGTAAACATCTAACCTTCATTTAGTGGCTGGGACGTAAGTACTCTGCTACAATCTGTTTTACAGTAAGGTTTCGCACTTCTAGTACATCAAAATCAAAATTGCTTTCTGTGGGTGAAATCCATTTTATCTGTCTGTACGCATCTAAAAGCTAGGTGTCTAGCTTAAGTCAGCTGTTTGGGCCCTCTGATGGAGAGAAATAGGCAGCTCTGGGTCACAACATGGGTGTCTAATGCAGAGGGAATAAACTATCTCCTGAATGCCTTTCTGTTTCCAGTGATACTCTAGAGGGCACAGAGATCAGGTGGGGACTAAGCTTCTAGTTTTTACCTGGGTGATTGTAAATTAAATGAATTCCATCCTTTGAGGAGTAAATATGTATCTCATAAGGGAAAGCAATTTTGGTAACATATGGGATAAAAACAACACCAAGAATTACTGCTGCTTAACTTCTACCCAAAAATGGCCTTTCTTTTAAATATTTCCAATGTCTGATGAATACTACTACTTCACATCTCTGCAGTAACCCTGCATCTGAAGATCACAAATCATTTTGCTGACGTTAATTTATTCCCATAAAGTACATGTGCGCAGCAGTTAGTTAAGGATAAACACAGGAACCTGCTTTTAAACAGGATAATCCAGATTTTACTCTCTTCTCCCTGCCTGACCAAGTATACCAAACAGCATCACTCCGCGATGAAGGACTAGGGCTTCACTCCAGCTTTCTACATTTGCTGTGTGGGCTGGCTTAGCACCACCCTTTCCTCTTGTAAATCAGTGCTTGTCACTATGTGATCCAAATCCTGCCCTATCCTCATGTAAGTAATTAACATACCAGTGACTCAGTTCAAAGCTGAAACCCTTTCTTTAGCAACACATCCCATTGTCTCCTATGACAATTCCTACCCGCTCCAGAGAGAAACAGGGTGAGGCTCGAACAGCAATTATGGCTATAGAAGGGGTCCTTTGCCATTGGTACCTACTGTCCTGGTGCTTGTAGGGTTTACACCGTGTCGCCAAGAGTTTGGGGAACGATTTACCCAGCAACGTTGTGCAGATAATTCTGCATCATCAGTCACTACAGTCTATTGCATCATGTTTTCTTATCACTATACGTTAACAATGACAGCACAAATATGTCCTGAGCTGACTATGCCTGAAAGCAGTTTCAAATTATCTAATAAACCCAGCATGGATAGGGCCACCGTGTCCTCCTCCAAAGGCACTTTACACCCAGCCAACTGAGAAATTGTGCAAGACTACAAGTGTTAACGAGGCCAGCACAGTGGCAAGGAGGAAAGCTGCCTTTTAAGCTGCTTCATACATTATCATTGCCGGACAAATTCAAATTCCAGCTGTCTTTGCTTCTGACAACGCTGAACAAAACAAAACACAGCTTGATTTGCAGACACCAGATTAATACTGCTGTGCTGGCATTTAGAAAAACCTTGCCATTAACTTATAAACTAAGATTTCTTTGGACTTGAGACTCATATAAACTTTCTCAAAGCTTGAAGCATCAAGATCCAAATTCTCAGACAGTTCTCTTCAGAAAATAACTCCAGTTTTTAAGGCAGTGTTCAACTTCTTCCCCAAATGAGCTCCCTCAGAAGCCGCTGACTTTAAGCAGAGTCACAAAAGACTGGCCAACGATTCTATCATAATTTTCCTTTTACAACTTTTTTTCTCAAGCCAAGACTTACTGACTTTCAGTGAAACCACTCACATTCATTGCAAAAGGTTAACTCTAAAATTATCCTGAATATTTGTGTGTCCTTTTTGAGAGTTAAGTTAATCTACTTGTTACATGTTGCTCTGTGAACTCTAGATATGCAGACAGGAATAACAAAATTATTACTTTTGTTATCTCAGCATATAAAAATGCACATTTTTAAATCTAGATTCCTGCTTTGATTACCCGATTTGATTCAAGAGACTCACAGTTTAACTACCACAAAAGGATGTACTTTCCTGTAGCTGGGTATTGTTTAATTACACTATATTCTGCTGTAATTGCTCAGATGGGAGGGTAATTTCTAGCTTTGATGAACAGTCTAAAGGTTTCTGCCCATAATGGAGCTTACTTGGGGTAATGAGGAAGGGTATTTATTCCTACACATCATAATTTTGTTGGAGCCTGATCGCACTGTGCAGTGTGTGCCTTTTTGTTTGTTCACAAGCAGAAAATTCAGTTGGTTTCTGTAAACCAACAGAAGCTGTGACAGACGGGATTATGCTATGGAGCGATGTTTGAAATGGTCTCCTTGGCAGACAGAAATTGTTTGGAAGAGTTTCTTGGTGCCTATACCCCCCTTTCCTTCCCCCCTAAAATGGATGAATTTCCCATTCACTTGGACAACAATCAGAATCCAAGAGATGTGAAGCCAAAGGATGCAGCATCCATCCCATCTGGGGGTGTGCAGAAAAGGAGTATTCTCTGAGTTACTTTTTAGCATTTTCCAGTTTTCCCCTTTCTTTGAAGGATGCTTAACCAACTTGTTACTTGATTTCTTAACTTGGCACTCTATGTGCTCTACTGCATTTTAAAAAAAATCCTTCTGGATTTATGCACATCACACACTGAGTTCCCCATGCTGGGAACTCCCATCAATTGTTCTGCATGATTTTTCATGGTAAAGGCATCCTCAAGAACTGGCAGACCACTCTTCCCCAAAGAGTTAGTGCCAAAGTGGTACAGAAAACCTCAGCAAAGCAGCTTCATGCAAAAGATCTGCACAGAAACAACAACAACAAAAAAATGCTCCTGCACTAAAGGGATAGATAAGTAACACCAGCCCTGTGACCCTCTGCTCTCTCATCTTTTTAACACACAAATTTTAGACGAGGACTCATCCCAACCACACCCATGACAAAGTACCTGCAAGTGCAGGGTGCCAGAATGGCTGCTGCATGGCATCCAGGGTTACAGCTGGTGAGGAATTTAGCAACAAAACAGGTTTTCACTGGAAAATGCCAATTCATCAGAACTGAAATTCTTCAGGGAGACATATCGGATTCAATGAACTTCCAACACAGCACAGGCAAGGCTCCAAGCTGGTTTTCTGCCAGCTCGCCTGGTGGGCTGCCTGGAAGCCTGGACTCTCAGGGTATGCAACTCCAGGACAGCCCTGCCATGCAGATTGCCCTGTAGTCAGGGACCACAAGGCTTCCTGAAGCTTTGGGCTCCCCTGTTTTATCCAGGGCTCAGCTCACAGCTCTGCAAAAGGAAAACCAAAAGCCGTGGGAATGCTGGCTGAGCTGTAACCACCAGACCCTGCATTTCCCAGCCCAATTTTACTTTGAATTTTGCTTCTAGTGCAGTGGTTTTGCTTTT